>JAQGAW010000196.1:0-37987 GCA_034698025.1 Phthiracarus crinitus
AAAGTGATGACTAAAACTATATTTTAAAAATGACTAAAAATATGTAAATGTATTTTAGCGACGCTAACGTGTGCTTTTTACAGCGTTCGCATTGTATTGATAGCTCTCAAAAGCTTCACTTAATATATAATTATTATTAGCTTTTTCGTAAGCCTTAGTGGCAATTGATTTCAATTGTAATTTTTATTTTAGTTATGTTTTGTTTTGAATTGATTCTCATGTCTCACTTAATTATATTTAACTGATTGTGATTGTGTACGAGTGGACAGTAGCGGACGTAACACGTATGGACTGTAACGCTGAAAACGCGTTCAATTAATAAGTATCACTTTGTACGGTATAAAACTGTTTTCTATAAAATTTATTTAATAAATAATATTTAATGGTATCCTCGCATGTGAGTTATTGACCCCAGTCCTAGTCTTAAGGGAGGGTACCAGAGGTTAAGACCTAAGCGTTTGTTCTACGTATCGTGTTTTCGGTGGTCTGATTGGCGTTTCGGCGTGTGTTCGTGTGGACTGTGTTAGAGAAGTAGTGGTAAAGTATTTCATAATTAAATAACTTTTAAATAAATAATTTTAAAAAATTTTAGTCTAACTATCCTTTCTACACTTTTATTATAAATATAACAAGAAAATATCAATCGATTGAGTCTCTGTCTCGGTATGAGCCCAAAAATTTATTGCACATTGATAAAACAGGCAAAGGTTAAGTATTGCGCACCTACTAAAACTTCACTTTTGAAAAATGTAATTTTGTCAATTTATTATTCCTGATTAATGCCTTATTAAATCGAACAGACACCGTGAATGCATATATTAGGGAATAAACTATTTAGTGATATTATGATAGCCAATTTAGAATTTTTTGGTGTATATACATATAATTATTTAGATTTATTTATCTATAAGCGAAATATCATATATTTATTTTTAGTTTTTTCTTGTAAAACTGCATGCAGACAGTACAACATCCTATATAACATCCATGTAGAGTATACAACTGTATTAATAATTTTGGTACAGAATAAATAGTTCGATCACCGTAAATACATAAAGTAAGCATAATTTGCAAAAATATTCTTCGAATCTAAACACTGATTCATTTATTATCCAAAATGTCATCAAACAGTTAAAAAGAGTAATCCAGAATATTAATATTTTCTTGAAAAAGAATTAATTATTCCACTATTTTGGAATCAAATGGAATAATTTTATGCTTACTACTTTGTATACTAGTCGCTACAGATTTAAAATGGAGCCCTTGTAAGTATCTGTCAATCTATTTCTTTTTATTGTAGAACCTTAAAAATATTTTAATTTATTCATTAAAAATCACTTATAAAATATTATTAAAAAAAACTGATGTTAGAAAAGTCATACCTTTTTCATATTTACTACTTGTAACTCAAATTTATAATTGTTTTAATTCAAGTTTTAATGAATAATTATTATGCTATTTTCTAATAAAAGTTACGCATAAATTATAAAATCGAATAAAATCGCGCAAAATTGAAATTAGGTTTGAGTCGAAAGTGTCTTATATCTGTGTGTGCGCGCAGTATTTATAATAAATTTAAAATAAAAGTTTTAAATATACTTTACTATATTTAAATTAAAAATATTATTTTACTTTTAACTAGTTCTAATAAACAGTTTATACAAATATAGTGAATAAAACACTTTTAAATTTAAAAAAATTTTAACTAAATAATATTTTTAATTTTTTACGGTTTGATCATTTTAACAATACTAGATTATACGATATCTATTGAGACAACACTAGAGTGCAAAGTTATAGAGTTATTGAAGGATGTTATTACACGCATTATCTCGAAATAAACCATAACTGGTTTATGATGTGAAGCTATTATAAATTACTCACAATCATACGTTTATTGTAGACTTAAATATTGTATTTTTGCTTATAGGTTATTATTAGTTAAATTGATTTAAATCTTTGACGTTTGCGATAATTATTTTCTATCGATCCCACGAAAAAGTCGGAAAAGCGTTCAACAACTCTCATGAACTAAATTTTCGCTGTAATAACGCATTCTTTTGCTTTGTGACCATTCACTTGGACACTACTTGCTTACAGACCTAATTGTTTGGCCATAGGTTCCTGCGTTTGTGTGTTTGGGTTTTTCGCCATAACTTTTAATTAATTAATTTATTGTTTTGTGAGTTTATTTTTCGGCCTTTTTTTGTTTTGTTGGCAAAACTAGCGTTATTTTCTTAACTCTTGATTTTAATCTTAAAATTATTTTAATTTTTTTTATCAGACTGCAGAAGTAGATATATTGTCTGTTGTCTTTATTTCTTTGTCTGTCAATCAGTTCGAATATTTGTCTGTGCACTTTTATATTTATTAAAAGATTTTGTTTTTATTTTGAAGCGACGCTGGAACAGCACCGCTTATGTATCGATATCTGAGCTTTAATAAACACCGAAACACGTTTTAATCAATGCCAATATTAGACTTTAATTAGCACAAAATAACGATTACATGAGACTGTGATTATATGAGATGCTTACTGTTACAGAGCTAATCGAAGAGTGATTTGAATAAGCCAAACGTGGCTTTTATAATTGCTGTTTATGCGCATAATATGATATGTGAGTAAGAATTGTATAATATGTGAATATGCATTATAAAGGGAATATAACTATGAGTGTTAACGAACAATAATAACATAATAGTAATGTCTAAGCTAATCGTTATGACATGTATTGGATAGACTATGTGTGTGTGTGAGTAATAATAGAGAAACATTAATAAGTGTAAGCAAATCATTAATCGGAATATGAACTAATAGTGAATGTGTTGAGTAATCAGCGTAGAATAAGACGAGTGACTTTTGGGTCGCTACAATTTATTAAGGGATTTTATATTTTCTTTATATTTATTAAGGAATTTTAAAAATGACAATTAATTGATAAATTTCATTATTGAAAAGAAAATAATCCGAAATAAAATTTAAAAAATCATTGCAGAAAAAATACCGAAATTTTTTTAAAAATTGTATAAAATGAAAAATTTGTGGCATATATCTCTCTTTTATGAAGGATTATCTGTAATCAAAGGAAAAAATTATAATGAAAATCGAATAATTTGCGGCATATTCCTCTATTTATGAAGATATATACGTTAACAGCGGCAAAATATAAAATGAAAATAGATTAAATTGAGGTATCTTTAGCTATTTCGTGGCATATCCTCTATACTTAAATTTTTATAATGATTGATTTAAATTAAAATGAAAATGAATGGAATATAAATGAATAAGAATGGAATATATCGCATTTCTGATGGCATATTTCGATTTCAATAAATAAAACTATATTATTTACAAAATATTAAATTATAATATTTTGAAATAATTATAAATTTACAAAACATAACAAAAATAATGGGAGCGAGCGATATAAGAGAGTATTGTTGCACAAAAGTCAAAAGTTAAAGAAATGTCTTAACTTTTAACCTTAACTCGTGTCATTATTTTAACTTTAACCTTAACCGGTTAAACAAATTTTGACTCACTCGTCAAGTTAACTCACTTTTTTGACTCAATATTTTAAAATTAATTAAATTATCAGTAAAATATTACAAATTAAAAAATTAATTTATAATTAAATTTTTATAATAGAAATATAACGTGAAAAATAATTATATTTAAATATTTTATTAACTTTAAAACTAAAATTATTTTTTTAATTACCCGATTTCTTAAAATAATTTATGAAAAATTATATAAAAAAATTAAATACAGTTAACCTGTTAACTCGGGTTATGCTTTAAATCAACCGGTTAAGAAACTATTTAACTCTTAACTTTAACTCGCCCCAATTTCTTAACTTATAACCTTGACTTTAACCGGTTAACCGGTCACGTCAAAAGTTAACCGGTTAAAATGTACATCTCTAATTACAATCTATTCGACGGTTGGACTATTAGGGTAGAACAATATTTTAAGGTTTTCAATTTAATGAAAAATTATTATTTTTAAATGTTTTGTTGTTTAATTGTTTGTAATCAAAATATTTTTATTTATAGTTTACGATATCATTACAAATAAAAATTATTACTTCAATCTTCAAAAATTATTCAGATAAAAATTGAAGATAATTTCAATATAAAATCGTACGTTTTGTGAATATCAGCAGAATATTTTATTCAAAAGACAGCCATTGTTAAATTTAAAAGATATCTTTCTTTTTGTGATCGTAAGATAAATATAAATAATAAATTCATAAATGTGATTCGCAACACATGTTAAAAATTAAGTTTTTATTTTTACTGTTAAAATATTTATAAATAGACATTTTGAAGATGTTTCACTGCTAGTGAGAAATTATCGGAATTATAAGAACAATGATTAATTTTATATGTAAAAGTATCATGAAATTCATTTTTGATAAAGCTTTAAAGTTTTTTGTATTTTGATTATCAAACAAGTTTAATCATTTAATTTAAGAATGATATATTAAATATACAGAATAAAAGTGTGTAAAATTTAACACATGCTCCGAAAAAAGCACTACACGTATAAGCGACAAACCATATATATTTATTTTTTGTATTCGTAATTAAACGGTAAATACATTCGTAATGATTAAAGCTATTATATTATCAATATTTATTAGTGCTTACTATTGTGCCATCGATGACATTAAAATATATAGAAATGAAGTGAATAACACAATGGAATTGCATATCATATCGAAAACAACTTCGCTATTAGAGTCAGGTTACAATTATACAGAAATTGCTTCAGTTTTGGCACAAAATATGAACCAAACATATGGTAATGGTTGGCAAGTATTGTCCGGAATGAATACCAATTATAATACACTTTATTTACCGCACGAACCAAACACATTATTTTACTTTTCATACAAAGACTATCACTTCTATTTATTTAAAATGACCGCTATATTAGCAAATGTGATTAGCTGTACGGGAGAAGTAAGTATTAGTTAACTTATAAATATATTTTTAATATAATGTTTTACAAATTTTGCGTAAAAATATTCATCGTTTGTTTTATATTTCAGGAATTATACGCAAATGTTACCAAATCTGCAAAATTGCTCGAACCTGTTATTTATATTAATAGTTTCGATAATACTACTCTACAATACCTTATATTGAACACAACTATTACAGCAATAAACAAATTAGATTCGTCATGCAAGTTCGGTCCGAAACATTGGGGCGGCAGTAGTTGTTTAGCGAAAATCGAAACAGATTTATTCACTGTTCTAAGTAATGCTAATTATAAAAAGTTTGCTATAAGTGTTGGAGTACGAGACTTAACAATCTCTAGTGGATATAATTATTCTGAAAGTGCACGTTATATTTTTTATTCTATCGGTGAATTAGACCTTTTTATCATCATTTACTTAACATAAATAATTACAGTATTGTTGTTTTATGAATTAATTAAATGAAATATATTTAAAATGTTTAATGGATAATTATTAAATTTTATTTAACGTATCATTATTTTACTTTATTTAACTTTTGTATAAATATGTTTATGCTGACTTCCTTATTCGCCGCCAAAAATTGGTTGCGTTTCGTCATATTTAAATTTGTCGAATTAATTATTTTCTCAATTAATGGACAGAAAAAAAAATATTTTATATGTCGATATGGATCTATATAAATATATTTTTTCATTATTTGTAATTCAATCACATCTATTTTGAAATGCACAATTCAGTTGATTTTATAAATTTAAATTCTGTAATGTGCCGTAAACTTCGGATATTCGGTAATGTCTGAATAACAACTATTAAATTTATTTACAAATCATAATGGGTCTAAACTTAAATTATTTAATTTTTTGAAATTATGAGGCGAAGAATAAAAAACATCGAAATTAAAAGCGTCGAAATAGGGCTAAACAATGTAAGTAAATAGGTTTGTAAAAGTGTTAATGAATAAGCATAAGCTTCTTATCTCTAGTATTAATAAGTTATTGTGAAAAATACAGGAAATTTTCATGAATAATTTGAGATTAATATGTTAACATCTATTAAAGTTAACTAAATAAATAAAAGTAGTTTTATTTTCACGGTTTTTCCAGGTTTTGGCCTTTTATTTAAATAACCCAAGAATATGCATATATTTTCAATAAATTTCCGGTTTTTCCAATGCATATCAAAATGTGGTTAATAATAGAACTAAAATAAAGTCATCATAGAACTTATTAAACTTCGAAATCGACGGATAAGCGGCAAATAAATGTCAAAAGATGCCAATACATGAACTTAACTTTAAAATATTTTCAAGAAAAACACTTGGTTAGTAGTTCTTAACTTTATGCTAACTGTAAGTATTATGAAGTTTCATATTATCTCAAGTTTTTATCTTTTATTTGTGGAAATTGTTAATGCCTTTAACAAAATAAAATTCTACACATACTATACAGAAGTAAAACATAGAGAAATTAATACATGTAATTAACAAAAATCTTATAAGGAAGAGGTTATTTTATTGGATTTATTAATTTCACAATGAAAAATGAATTATAATACAAAATAAAATTTTTCATTTAAACAAAGTCATTATATTTATCTAAACATAAAAGTATTACTGATTCAGCATTCTATTAATTCAGTGTTAGGACAATCAAAAATAAGTTAAAAATGTCGAGATATCATTTCGAAAAGGAATTTGTTAACTCTATATGTTAATGACACAACATTAATATTGTATTAAAATCAAACGGAACACAATAATGATTAAATTAAACATTAATTACGATAACTAGTTATATCAATCACATTATAATTACTGATAACTATAACAATACGCTCCGATCGGCTCCTGAAACACATCGATGAGATCTTCATTTTCCAATTCAAGCGTGTTTGGTGTGTTCGTCATTTGAATGCGCTTTCCTTCAAAACAAAAACGCAATGACACTAAATCTCTGCCAATCCTATCGCTGAACGCCATCATAATCTTTTGAAACGGTGTGGTCCTGTTTACGCGATAACGCATTTCGTTCGCGTCTTGACTCACTAATTTCAGAATAATTTTATTGTCATTCGACATATCCGTAAAAAGCAAAGAAATTGTTCAAAATTGTTATAAAAACTCAAACAAAGATGCAAATTAAGTTTTCAAAGTTATATTAACGATTTCTGAACGAAATGATGTTAGTATATATGCGTTTGCGCAGTAATGATATAAAGTTTATATTATAAACCGTACAATCAAATAAGCGTATATCTAATATGCGTTTAATGTTATTCATTATTGTGCACGTATTTTACGTTTTGTTTACAATTCTTACGGGATTTTTTAATGTATTGAAAACAGTTGCTAATTCATACAGGCTATTATAATAAAATTATAGAGTCTCCATTGTAATGAAATGGGCATCTACTAGTTAGACTAGTAAACGGGCCCCCGATTTGTCGGGCCCCGCGGGCCCCCGACACAAATCCTCGGGCCTAAAAATAAAAAACTCGAGCCGAGCCGGGCTTTGAAGTTTCTCTGATTTTTATGGAGTTATTTAAAAAGTAACATTTTAGTTTAATTATTGTTAAATTAATTTAAACAGATAACAAATCCTCAACAACAACCTGTAAAAGTGTATAATTTATTGTTTTTAAGGTCATATTTTCACGAATTTTAAATAAAACATTCTTTTACGTAATTGATTGAATCGGGCCCAATCGGGCCGGGCTTTTGACTTTTTGAACTAATCGGGCTCGGGCCGGGCCCATCTTTCGGCCTTATGTCGGGCTCGGGCCTAAAAATTTTAAAGATTTACTACTCTACTAATAGTTGTTATGTGAAGTCATGAGAATGATGCTTCAGAGATTATTTTTGCTCAAAAGGAGCAGTGTTTTTTGTTATCTGAAAATATTTATTTTATTTAATATAAATAAAACATGTTATCGCCCAACACATACAGTATGTCCCGTCGCTATATTTAGTACTTTAATTCTGATAATCAATAGATAAACTTTTTTGGACTGTTTAGATAAATTGAAAAAACTGATAAGTTTAGCTTAAAATGATAAATAAATACTGTTCGTAACATAGCTTTTGAAAACTTGAAAATTCTATTTAAGTTTTTTTAACGTATATTATTTTGGACAGACATTCACGGGACACCAGAACATTATGAGTATTCAAAATCGAATAACGTGGGAATATTTGCGCTATAAATAGTTGTAAGTCACGTTTTCGGTCACAGACCGATTTTGAACAAATATGACCGACGAAAATAAAAAATAATTTTTGGTCAAATTTTACCGAAAATATCTCTACATTAAAATACTTGTTTTAAAGAAAGAGTGGGTTTTATGAATAAATTTATCATTATTGTTCCATTTATGAAATTTGAACGCTATATATTCTTGGAATTCTATTTGTATGTATTTTCTTATTCAATTCATATGCAATAACTATAATTTTAAGAATGATATCAGCCGAATGTGAAGCCTGAACTTAAAAAATGTGTCTGTTAAATGAAATAAATAACCGAATTTGATCGAATTGAAAAATTTTTTATTCTGACTGTATATGACCGCCGAATTTAGAAATTTGATATTACCGAAAACGTTCTTTACTAGCTATATTCTAATTTAACAAAATATTGTCTCTTAATTTTGATAAGTGAGGTTTTTTTTAATTGTTAGATTAAAATTTAATAGAACAAGAAATAGAATGAACTTTTATAATGAAATACCCTTAATATATTTAGTTAATCAATAGTTCACTCAAAATTTTTGTATATGAAATAATACAGTCATTTATATTATTGTTTATAATGTTTCACAACTATATTTCATTTTTATTTTTAATCTCGCAGTACTTGTTTATTGTTTATTAAGTATGTTGTTTAATCAAGAAAAAAATTGTAATTAAAAATTATTTTAAAAAACTTTATAATACATTTTTCTAATAATTACTTCAATGAATGTTTCAAGTTGTTGTTGTTGTTCAGCTCTCGTGGATTTTGCTTCACACATAATGTTGTTAAGCTGACACTCAAGAATCAAATAGACGCGTATCATAAGTAGGGTCCCTTTTTAATTGTTTAAACAATATAAACGAAATAAAACACAACAAATCTGAATTTATATTTATTTCGCTTAATAAATAAAAATAAATTAATGCGTTTTTAGCTCACTTTGTAAAAGTCAGCTATTGGATTTGACATTTATGTATGTATGTGGACCGTTCATTATATTTATTAAGGGATTTTTTCTTTATGTTTATTAATGGATAGGAGTCTATTTTATTGAAGATAGGAGTCTTTTTTAAGTGTTTAATGTCATAAAATGTTATAAAAACGAGCCAAAAATGGTAAGAAATATGTCACAAAATAGCTTATAATTGTCTAAAAATTACAAATAATAAACTAAAAATGGACTAAAATTTGGTTAAAATCAAAAATTGGCTTTAAAATCTATTAAATAATGATAAAATTAGGATAAAAATGGATCAAATATTGTTTAAAATAAAATTAGTAAAACTATATCGAGTTAAAACCAATCACATGTGTAATTATATTCGCTTATATAATACTTCTGTGTGTTAACTTAACAATAATTTGTGTGATGTTGACTCGACAAAAACTAAAACACAACTGAATCACAATTCTCAATACACTCACTGAAGTGCTATTTACAACAATATATTATAAAAATATCAATTTTTTTCATTTAAACAATATTTAGTAATAGTAATAACTGCTTTAAAACAAAAATAAAATATAGTTTTGCAACAATATAATAAAAAATTTAGATGCCAAAAATACTTAATACAGAAAAAATTTGACTATAATATTGAATTAAAATAGAATATAATTCAAAGTGAGCTGATTAAGTATGTTCATACGTTTTCTTGTTTCTTTATTATTACGTGTTAAAAAACACTTTATTTTAAAATAAATTACTCAAAATTTGAAAAAATTTCTATATCGAATGTTTTGTGTTTATAAGTGATTTAGGTTTTATCAAGATTTTATTGTCAAATAACCAAAAATGAACGAAATTTATCGAACTCAAAAAGTATTAATGTAAATAATTTAATAAGTTATTATTTTTCAAAAATATACCATCAGATTTATTATAAAAATCTTTAAACAAATAAAACTAATTTTTTTAAAAAAATTATTAACGAATTTAACGTATTTCTTTTTATAATTTATTGAACGAATTTAAAACAACAATTTTTATCAAATCATAAAAAGAAAAAAAGGGGACACTACTCATAAGTATTATAAAAATCGAATTTTAGTACGATTTCGATTATTTTTAACACGAATTAGTTTTAAAAATATTAATTTTTTATAAAAAAATTTTTAAAAACCATTTTTAGTCTATATTTGCCCATAATTATATGATTTATGGCTATTGTCATTTTTAGACCAATATTTAACTACTTTTTAACCAAATTTTGTATCAGTTTTAGAGGATTTTTGGTCATTTTTGGACATTTCTAGATTACCATTGGTCTTTTTTGAATCCAATAGAAGTGCTTTATAAATATAAAGATCGGTCTGCATTCAGAAGGAAAGACATGTTAAATCCGAAAAGACATTGTTAGATAAAATATTTTCTATTCATTTTTCAACTTCGAATAATTTGAAAGAAGTTTGAATGAGAGGTCAGAGATATTGTCAAATGAAAATCTTGAGAAATTACTAATTTTAAAATATAATATTTTGTAATATTTTAATAGAATAAAATTTTTTTTTATTTCAACAAAAAAAATGAATTTATTTAACAATATAACAAAAATATGCGATCTCTATTAAAACGCTCATATCATTAATGTTAATTTAACTTTTAGAAACACAATCTCAAATTCAATTATTTATGCAAAACTCAGAGAAAAATTAAAAACTAAAATAAAAATTAGCGAAACATTCAATATATATTTCAATACATTAATTTGCCGAAACTAAGAAAACTATTTATTTTAAGTAAATAATGATAAAAAAGTCTAAATCACCGATTGAATAAAAAATATAACGTGCACTTTCAGAATCAAATTCAGTAGAGAATGTTAAGTCTCGCACTCCAACACTTAAAGCAAACTTATTATAATCTCCCCTTCGAAGAGCGAATAAATCGAGTTCGATCTGATGTAAACATCTACTCCCGCCCCAACCCGTTAGACCGAACCGACACCACGGATCTATTCTTTCGATTGCTGTAAGCGTCGTATTAAATATAAGCTCTTCGAGTGTTTTTTTATCGAATTTATTATTGTTGATAACAAGTTCTTGAAATTTTGCAACATTTGTGTATAATTCCTGAAAGTTAAAACAATTATATAAATTAAGTTATTATATACTCGAACATGAAATCAGTAAGTAATAAGTGATTATTTGTTCGAAACGTGTTAAACATTTTATTAAAATCAAGTTTAGAAATTAACTAATATTACTTACTTCTCCCGTACAGCTAATATTATTTGATGATAAAAGAGTCATTTTATATAAATAGAAGTGATAGTCTTTGTATGAAAAGTAAAATAATGTGTTTGGTTTGTGCGGTAAATAAATTGTATTGTAATTGGTATTCATTCCGGACAATACATGCCAACCATTGCCATATGTTTGGTTCATATTTTGTGCCAAATGTGAAGCGATTTCTGTATAATTGTAACCTGACTCTAATATTGATGTAGTCTTCGATATGATATGCAATTCCATTGTGTTATTCACTTCATTTCTATATATTTTAATGTCATCGATGGCACAATAGCAAGCAATAATAAATATTGATAATATAATAGCTTTAATCATTTTGAATTTATAGACCGCTTAATTAACTAATTAAAAACAAAATTAAAACTATTTAAGTTTCCGAAAACTCCGAAATAATGACTAAATCAAAATGTTCCGAAATTATCCGAATTTCTCCGAAAAATAGACTTTATTGAAAAGGTGTTGCATAAAATTGAATAGTTTATGGTTGATGGTGTTTTTGAATCCTCTTTTGGAAAATTTTTAGAATTTTTTTTGAAAATTTTATTTTAAGGCAAAAAAATTGCGTTTTTAATCGATGAGTATAATGTTTCTTTATTACAAAGAGTTTCAAAAATTAAATCTCATTCAATGAAAGTATGAAAAAACATATTTTAAATTGAATTTTAATTAAAATTTGTCAGAAAATATACAAATTTTTTTCCGAATTTCCGACCGAAATTTAAAGGTTTAAGAAAATAGAGACTCTGGTATTATCATCTAAAAATATAAGCTATTTTAAAGAAATAGTGTTTAATATTAAAACAATCTTATAACGAAATTTATATATATAATATTTTATTTAATTTTATGTGGCAATAGTCTTAATATTTACATAAATACCTGTTACGCCAATATATATAATTTCATAAATCAATATACAAATTTAAACGCAAAGAGATTATCGTGATGACAACATTAATTTATATATCACTAAATTTTTGTGTTGGATTTTTATAATAAAATTAGATGTTTTTACTTTTTACGATTTCAATTATTAAATATAAAGTAATTTGAAAATAAAATAAATTTTTGAATCACATATAAATTATAGATACATTCATTTGTTTTAAAAATAAATTCAATTTATAAAAATTTCTTTAAAATCGTTTGATCAAATATACATAATTAAATTAACTATTCTTTTTAAAATTTTCTATTAGAACTATTTTAGCTTAAAAACATTTGAAAAATTCTTATATAAAATTAATGTTATGGAAAAATCGCTATATTTTCAACAATATTGTTTGAGGTTAGTTTCGAGTAATATCACTTTAAAGTCACCATAAGTAAACCAAAAATTTCCTATAATATTCTCATCCAATTGATTTATTATTGAATCCTTTTCATCAATTCTTGATTCTATAATTTTAATTTAACAACTAAAATAAAATAATAATAAATTTGGTTTACTTTGTTACCTTTAGGAATAACAAAGCTAAGCCATTTTTGTTGCCCGTGTTCGCTGAATTGTTTAGATAATAACTTAGCAAGTTCGTTTACGGTACAATTAGCATGCAATTTATCAACAAACAAACCAATAGCCAAATATTTTTTGTCATCTGGCAAATCGATTTTGTGAATTTTCAAAATATCATAGTTGTATATTTCATCTTAAAAATTATAAAAATATAATTTCACATTAAACTAAAATAAACTTGAATAATTAAGTTTCGTTGATCTATTATGTTTAAAATCTAATTACCTTTATAATCATAACTTTTATATATATCCAAAAATTTAAATTATTATGTAAATTCTATACGGTAAATATTATAAATTTGAAAATTAAAAGAATAACTCCCCTGAACCGATTATTTAAGAATTATATAACTATAAGTTAAAATATAGCATGTTTAGATCAAATGTGCATCACTTAATTGTTTTATCGGCCCATATTTTTCATTTAATTGATGTCACCACACTTGTAAAAATAGATTACAATATCAAAATGCAAAACTTGTTTATAAAACGTAACTTTAATAGTTACATATACATTCCCTCACTCAGTTGATATTGAAACAAACCGTTTCCCTCTAAATAAAATTTCTCATCCTTTTTCCTATCTGACATAATCAACAGTCGCAGAAACCTAAAGTGACTAAATAACATTTTATATTAAAATGTTATTCTCACATATAAGCAAAAGTTATAATAGTTTTAATAAAAGTATCAAAAGTACTGTTATTCAAAAATACAGTAATATCTAATATTATTTGATAATCAAATAATACTTTCGAGACAATTATAAATATTGACAGATTTTGCATTTTATACCTTTGCGTATTTGTTATAAAAATTATAGACTTTTAAAATTTATTTCAAGGAGTAGAACCTCTAACTTTATTGTTATTTAGCATCAATCTGTAAAAATTTAAAGTATTCTGGTAGAATATTGTCGAACTTAAATTAGAATTTATTATGTAAAGACATAATTTATTGTAAGCCGGATATTATATATTTATTTAAAATATTAAGATAATTTTATTTTTTATCATTAAAAAATGTCAGTAATTAAATAAGTATTATCACATTATTTTTAAAGTTGAGCTTTTGATTCAAACAAAATCGTGTTTTCATTAAGCATAAGCTATTTATTTTCTTATATTTATAAAAAGAAAATTGTTAACTTACTATTCGAGAATTTTGTTGTTGGCTGTTCTGTTTGTGTCTTTAACACTTTAGTGAATTTAAACCCCCATCCAAAACTGTTTTCTGTATTTGTTTCGCTTGAACTTTCTTCGAAAATGTTTTCTTCGTTTTCTTTAGAATCTAATCGAGTCAAACGAGTATTTTTGACAATACGTGCGTTATTAGAAATAATACATGCAAGAAATAAAATAAAATATAGTATAATATTCATTTTTAGTCTCAATTCTTAGTTAAATTACATAAAATAGGCATTAAAATTAATAATCATTTAATTGAGTTTATATAAGGCAATAATCAAGAAACGTTTATCATATAAATTCATGTCGTATCAGTATTTCCTGTTTATAATTTGATTCAGATTAATAGTATATTCAACAGCACTTTTACTACTGATTCATTTACCATATCTTTAAAAAATTCTTTTAGCACTGATAAATAATTACAAGTTAACTAATTTTTAATCTTGAAAATCTCTCCTTTTTTTAAAGGAAGTTGAAAAATTTTGAATTAATCGATTAAATTTAAATACATATATGTTTATAATAAAAATGATTAAAAAATTTTTTTCATGTTAAATATTTAAATTAAATTATAAAAAATTAGCTAAAATAGTTAGTACTTTCGCAGACAAATATTAGGTGAAATAGATAAACAATTTTATTGTTCTCAAAAATTATTATTTTAAGTCAATTTTTAGCATATTCTATTCAATTTTGACTTTTTTAAATCCATTTTTTATTTATTTTTTAAATAATTTTTTGTCTATTTTTAATGACTTTGCCTTATTAAAACCATATTAAGCCCAATAATGTCTGTTTTGAAGCCATTTTTGGTTCATTTTAAGCCTATCGTAAGGCCTTAATTCAGAAATCCCTTAATAAATATAAAGAACGATACAAAGACAGGCAGACGGAAGGACGCACGGAAGGACAGATATTTCTAATCTAATATTTCAAATCAGACATGTGAAATAAAAAATCTAATAATACAGTACAGATAATTAGTTACTAGAAATCTAAATATTAATATTGGGTAAAATATTTTTAGCAGTTTGAAAATAATATTTTAAGGAGCAAAACTAATTCATTATTTAAACTAAATTATAATTAAAACATAATCAAATTTTAATCAAAACTAGATGCTTGTTTAATGCAATAATGTAACTTAACAATTTGATTCTAAAAAATACCAATTTATTTTTCAAATCGGGGAAATTCCACTATTATTTCCCGGTACAACTCGAAGTACGGGTACAACAATCATTTATATACACACCTTGTAGTTTAGGGTCAGAAATACTATTTATCTTGTCTTACAACCGATAATATTGTTTAAATATTTTCAAACTAACTTTCTTTTATTACAGTATCAATAAAAATCGATTATTTTCAAAGTCATTGTCTTCGAGATAACCATACGATAGATCAATATAATGATTAATAGTATGTAATATATATCCCGTAGCAAAATATTCCAATCACCCCAATGACAATTGATTAAAAATAGGACCTTGAAGTGAAAATTATTCTATTTCTAACATTAAATAATAACAAACTTCGCAATTAGTTGTTTATATTTATTGAGATGCTTTCAAACGCTTTTAGATATAAAAATCTGCTTACAATATAATCTAAAATTTTTTAATCAAAATTATCAAAATACTTCCATAATAAACACTTGATTAATCTACTGAAGTTCTCTACAATATTTTTGACAAAAAAAACCCATCTTAGCATTTTATAATTAAGATATTTGTTTAACGAATAAGTTGGTTGTTGGTATTTAACCGTTTATTAGCTTAAAAAATTCAAAGCTATTAAAATAAAGTTTAGTAAAGAAAGTATTGTAACTCCTACTCAATTGGAATCATATTAAAAAGTGTAAAATTTTAAAACACAGTCAAATTTTAAAGTAAGTCAAAGTCATTCATAACACTTTCAAAATGTTCGCAGATTTTAAATATTTTTTGTTAATAAAATGATGATTTATTTTCATAGTTAATCTGATAAGAGACTATTGCAATGAAATATGAAAAATGCAGATATTCCTAACTCTATGTCCAATAACTCTAATGTTATATTTGAGATTAATTATAACTGCTATGCATTTAAAGCACAAATAAGGTTTAATAAGAATTTACATTTTTCAATACAATACTACTGTATAGTATTTTCCGTTTTTAACTTAGTTTTGCATATTTTTGACTTTGTTCGAACATTTTGAAAGAGTTATGAATGAATGACTTACATTAGAATTTGACTGTAAAATTAAATTTTGATTGGGAATAAGTGGATTTGGAATATGATTTCATTGTTGTAGGTTGGGGTCTACAAAATTATCATTCGTGTCGATTTGAAATTGGACTATAAAATCTTCAATGGAATAGAACTTTCGTTTATTTTTCCTTAAATTTTTCCATAAGTTACAAAGGTTTAAGAGTATTTATCGATATGATATGAGACGAAAGTGACTAAAACTTTAAATATACAATTTACGTATAAATCTAGACTAGTGATGATGAGGCTCAGGTTCCAGAGGTTCCGGCTGGAACCAGAGCCTGAGCCTAAACCTCCAAAACAGAAGATGAACCTGGAGCCTGGAATAAAGTTTGAGCCTGAAACTGAGCCTCTTATCAGGAACTTGAGCCTGAGCCTCCGAGCCTCTGTAATTTTTTTAGAATCTTTTTTGACGAGAAAATAATTAAAAGAGTAGCACATGACTAAAAAGTACTTTTAGGGAGAACATTGGTTGATTTATGCAACTTTTAAATACATTTTTTTATAAAAATTTTTATTTTCAAATATAATTAAAGTTGTTTTAAATGAATAAAAAGAAACATAACTCATAAAATTATTATAAAGTAATGAATTTTAATCAACAAAACACATAACTTATTTAAATTTTGATAGATTTTGTAATAATTTATTTAATAAAAAATAAATAAATTGGTTAAAGCCTCTCTGAGCCTGGATATTTAGGCTCCAAGGTTCTTATGAGCTGAACCCTAGCCTCAAACCTTAGTTTCAGGCTCCAAAATCTTAAAGCCTCGAACCTGAGCCTCATCCTAAAGGCTCGGGTTTAGGCTTAAGCTCCAGAGGCTCGGATGCTCTAAACCTCATCAATACCCAGATGTATCCCAGGAGAAGAACGTTATAAATAGATGATTCGTAGCGATCGCAAGTGGAAATAATTGGTCGTTCCAGATAAATCATTTATAATAAGTTAAATATTAAAATAAACTAACTAACTATAGTATGTATTTGGAGTTAATAGAAGTACTTAATGGAGTTTATTGGAACTGGAATAAATTTTGTGATCATTTCTATCTCAAATTTAAAGCAATGAATAGCTAGCCATACTGGTTTGAATTACGCCTGACATGGATTATTCGTTGGGTAACGATTCAATGACTGAAAAATAATTACAAATAGTGTTTGACTGCCGTCTCTCAGACCCATACGACTAGCTATTCTGTGATTTAGTTCAAGAAATAATACATTTTACCTTTTAAAATTTATTGTTTACAATTTTCACAATTTACCGTTAGAAAACAACGCTGAATTCGCGTGCATATATTATTACAAGAGTTCACATACCCTTTAGTCGCCACAATAGTCTAATTGGGTAAATACCGTCAATATAACATTATCGCACGTCTCCAGTAATTTAGATAATATTTCGGCAACTAAGCGAACGCCAAGTAAGAGCGCGGTAATAAATTAACAGTTTATTTTATTAAGCTTTTATAGTCGCTGGCAGTTTACTTATCCATTAACTGATGCTTACGGCCGATAGTAAAAAACAGAGCGCCTTAAATGCAATTAGTTTATTGCCTCTTATAGTATATGGCTATAGAGGAGCTGCGGTAATAGTTGCTCAAATATTATTCAAAAAACCATATAATCGAAAAAAAGAACGAAAATCACGTCGAAAACAAAATTCTTTTCAATTGTAAAATCATTCGGACCGAAAAACTTACTGGGAAATTAATTTTTGTAAACTGGCAGTAAAAAATCCTTTTATGTTTTTATGCGCAACAAAATAGAATATTTTATTAAACCCGGAATCGGAAGACACCATAATATCATATTTATGTTTAAAAATAAATAAATAAATTTAGCTTATAAAACACAACTTTTAGCTGCATATTGAAATATAATATGAAATTTAATTTCGACAGGAAGAGATCAATCCAATCGAGGGATTTCCGACAATAACCAAATTATCAAAATTTAATTATTAATAAAGCGTAAGATATTTAATAAAACTCGCATCGTTTGGATTTTTGAGTTTTAATTTGGTATTTGTTCGGTGATATTTTTTTCGTTTATTGTTTCTAAAAATTTATTCAAATATTATAATTTTCAAGTTTGTGAAAATATACATTCACTCAACAATGCAATAATATTTCAGGTATCGATAATCAAATTTATGATCCAGTTTTAAATAATTACTGCGTTTAGTTCATATTATTTTGGAAAAAATTAATGTTTATAAATAACTATAGAAAAAAATGTTCATTTTAGCTGTTCCTCATGTGAGTTATGACAGCTTTTCTCTCAGTGAACATTGTTGTCAACAAACATTGCCATATTTCACAACCCTTTCATGTGACATCCATTCACTGTCGACCAGTTTTTTAAAATAACTTCCAAAGCTTTGTGATTGTATTTATTTTCTGAATCAGCTGTCGTAGAATTCCTTACAATGTAAGCGTAGAAATCTTAACAATATATAGTAAAGTTTGTATTTTGAAACCCTTTTGTATTTATAAACCGAACGACGTTGAAATAATATTGTCTGTAGAAATTTAATCATAACAAAATGTTTCACTAAAAAAGCTTTATTCCCATAATAACTTTTCGACGAAAAAAAAGCCGATACTTTTCAAATTCGCCATAACAGATGGCAAGCAAATTCAATGGTAAAAAGTTTTTTCCGAACGCAAACGAAACAACTTAACGATTACGAGCGCTGATGGTGTTGTGCAACTAAAAATCCAACGCATGCTCCACTCGAATACTGCACACACACACACTCACTCGCATTGACAAGCGCTTCAATAAATTTTTCAAAAGAGTGACTCAAATATACACGAGCGAACAGTGTGTGCATTTAGTATATTTGAATGTGTGTTTGTGTGTGTGCTGTGTGTTACTTGTAAAAGAAAAAAGTTTTTTTCGCATTAGAAACCGTAAACTATCATACAATCACTATTTAGTGTTTTTTAAGTGTGTTTGGGTGTACGCGAGTGTCGCACTACTTTGTCGCACACACATTGCACGCAATTTTTTTACTGGTTAATTACAAAAACAAATTAACTTTAAAATAATTTTCTGGTCAAAACGATTCGTATCATTCCTGTGCGCTGTTATTTCATACGAGTAAAACAAGAAAACAAATAACTTTTATAATACGGATTTTGTTTTAGAAACTTTTTTGTTGTTCACTGACGGAACATTGTTTCGTCCGAAAAATAGCCAATTCATTAAATAAGCACAGAAGAGATATATGACTGGATAACACGCGATGTGCGACAACAAAACGCAGCCGTAATACTAATCCACAGAACAACTAATATAACAGAATATAAATCTCGAAACGACTACTATTTAACAGTGTGTACGTGTGTGTATATATAGTTTTTTGTTTCAACTCGGATCACATACTCCCAGTCGATAATAAAATAATAACAGGTATCATAAAATATTTTTATAATGTGTACATAAGTTACATGTATGAAAAAAACTCAATAATTGTTACGCAATCATTTTTAGTTTCCACTATATTATCGTCGCGTAATTAATTGCATCGTTGTTTTGGTTACGCTGCTGTCAACGACGCATTGGTGACAATTCGGTCTGCGCTGGTTGTGACCAAACACAGTAACACATATACGGAGACGTTGACCCGAACTTCTCTCTTGGCTGAGAGAGAGAGAGGAGAGACTCACCACTCACGCCCACCGGTGTATATAACACTACAGTAGTAAGTACTGCGCTATAAGTGCCAACAACTTTTAAGTGTTGTGGTGTTGAGAGAGCGATAGAGGAAAATGGGTTTTTTATTATTGTTATTATTACGTAATGTATTCAGTAATAAGCGTTAAACAATATTTCTCGATTCGTATTTTTTTGTTGGTTAAATTAACGTTTAATTTTTCGCTTAACGCTATATTTTGTAATCGATTCTCAATGATTCGGAATTGAAAATTTTATTTGAAGGGAATATTTGTTGAATACGCTGATAAAAGAATTTATTTTTATTTTCGCACACATATCTCGAAACATCTTGAAACTGTAGCGTCATTTCTACGCGAGTTTTCAATATTAACGTAAAACAAAATAATATTTGATTTCTCCACTAAAAACAAGAAAATAATTAAACCCACGGTTATAGCGTTCGATTTCTAAAGTCCTACTGATAAGTGCATATCTACGCTACGCTGATACTATATACAGTTAAACACGATTGTCTTTATAAAGACGGCAATTGACTTTATAAAACTTCACACATATGGTTTCATTTCACAATTGTCTTTATAAAACAGGCAATTGAGTTTAAAACGCGGCAAAACTTTACTGCAAAACTTTGTTTTTACCCAAAATTTTCTGATGCATTGAATCAGTCCAAACAAAACTTAAAATTAGTGATTTCAAATCAAACTCAAATACAAAACAATAAGCGATGAAAAACAAAAATTAATAAATATGCGTTGAATAGTAACAATAGTTAATGTTATACATCAGGCAAAATATCAGTGTGTGTAAAATTTATAAACTCAATTGCCTGTTTTATAAAGACAATTGTGAAATGAAACCATATGTGCGAAGTTTTATAAAGTCAATTGCCGTCTTTATAAAGACAATCGTGTTTAACTGTAAATATACTTTTCTTTGATAAATAAAACACTCTTCAAATTTATCCTTTTATTTTTGCGTTTGTTTCAAGAGTAGAGATAGTTTTCTTACGGAAGAAAAGGATAGAAACAGTTAAAGTGTTATAGTTATTATTGTGTGAGTGCGTACACGCAGCGTACGAACAGCAACACAACTACTGCTTGAGCATAAAAAACTTATCTAAAAACCTGGTTAATGACTTTTCACAAGGTGCTCGCTTAGGGTGATCCAAGGTCGCGCGCAAATCCTATTCGGATGGTTACGCAACTGGAGTGCAATTATTGGGACGGTTTTCTTTTTTTCGCGATAATTTTCTGTTATGTCATCATCATCTTCGCCCGTGTATTGGGGAATAATATCGTAATTATAGCTAGTGTTTTTTGGCGTGCGATTTATTTTCTTTCTTAATTGCCTTATTTATTAAACTTTGTTGCGCGTTTTATCGATATTTTATGCGATCATCGTCTTTGAGATTGTTTTTATTGAATTTTTTTTGGTTCGAATTTCAAATCAGATTTTAAGCGAAAATATTTCCGCCAAATATTAACCTCATTAACAATGAACGAATTTACGTGTAATAAATGTTTTTCCCCTGAAATTTTTTAGTCGTCCGAACATTTATGTTTGAAAATAATCTATGGTTTGCGAGAGAAAAAAATGCCAATTTTACGATTAAATTGGACAAAGTGTTTATGAAATGAATTTAAATTTATTTTGATGGCCAAAATTTTCCGCTCAATAAAATAACTAATTTTTTACGATCAGTCGAATATTTTACGTGTAATAATATTTGTAATATTTAAAATGATTGCACGCTGATATGATGAGTGTGCGCGACCCTAAACATTATCCATAGCATAGTCCATGCAATATACATGTAGATGTTTACTCATTTATATTTATTGCCGCCTCCGGAGAAAACTGGAGATAAATTTTAAGAAATATGGTGTTTAAAAGAGAAATAAGTCGCTTTCAAAAATACAACGGTACTTCTTTTGAATTTTGTACGCATCGAGAGTGAGAGTGAGTGAGAGAGCGAGAGAGGGAGAGGGAGAGCAATAAGTATTTAGCTTACGTTGCTATTGGCAAAGTCGAGCTCAGCTCTTACTTTCTATTATGCACTTTACTCTGCGCTCGCAAACACACACAACACAAACACCACATATGACTGCCAAAAAGACTTTCAGTTTCGTTTTTCACTAATGGCAAGAAAATTGCAGGAAACTTATACGTTCGCATACTGCACATACGCGTACACACGGAGAGATAAGAAACATGTGTTACTATTGTTAACGCGCCGGTAATTATTATGTATTCATTGCGCTGTTTGTGGTGCTTTTTTCCGTCACACTGCTCTGCAAAAATTCCAGCGGCCAGTAGTCAGTGGAGGGGCAGTGCCATTGCCAGGTGGTGTGGTGTGCATTCGTGTACGAAATACTACTGACGGCGATACACACACAACATGCACATACACTAAATTGATAGTCATGTCCCATCAAATATTTTCTTTCTTTTTGCGCTGCCATTCTCTCTCCATTCGTTTCTCTTTCTACTTATTTCTCTCTTTTTTCTTTTCTTATTTTTCTTTTTGCTGTTTCTTTCAATTCTCTGTTCTCGGCATTGCGTTTTAAGCATCATCTCTCTCTCACTCTCTCTTAACCGCTCTCTCAGACTCTCCTTTCACTGACGAAACTGACAGAAATGTCAAATTTGTGTGTTTGTATGTACGCTCGCTTAACGTTTTATTCTTCTTCTTTTGCCGCTGCTTTATATGCAACATTTAGATAATATATTGACCCCATGTGTTGATAATCTTATTTTTCTTATTTCTATGTATTCCAAAGCGAAATCTGCTATCGATTTTTTTTGTTCGCTACAAAGAAATCAAAACTTTATTTTGCTTGTTTGGTAATCAAATATATAATCTTAACGTGTAATCTAATATTTTTTTAATTATCGTTGCGTATCAGTGTGTGTAAGAGAGACGATGCCATTAACATTTGAATGAAAACTGTTTATTTTCGCTTTTTGTTTGTTTGTTATTATTTCTTTGTCTTTGTTAACGATTTTTTTGTTACCTCTTTAAATGTTAACTTTGCCTAAAAGTTTTCTTTATTTACTCGCAGAGGAAGCATATTTGATAGAGAAGAGCATAAGCGTAAAATTTATTTGTTTTAATAGTCGAAACTAAAGCTTAAAAATATATACAGCATAGTATGATAAAAATCTAAAACGTTTTTGAGCAAACATTGTGTTTATAAACGTTATACTATGTACGCGACACATGACAATCTTATTTGTTTAAATAGCGTTTTTATCGGATACCAAACAAACATAAACGATTCGAGAAGAAAAAAACTTTATTTTTCGTTTTCGCAATATTGTTAATGCACATTAAAAACAAGGAAAATATAAGATATCCGGTGCGCAAACAAAAAATAACTTTTCATTATAGTTTTCTACGGGAAAAAAAAGTTTAATGCTATCGCAACAAACAATTTTCAAATACACAACAACCACACTCACACTCACACACACACACAGTCGTCAGTTACAGTAACAGTATATTTAAAAAGTTCATTTATAGCGCGCTCAGTAGTAGCTTACGGGATCTATTTTTAATACTGGGAAATTAAAGAAAAATACTGGAATACTGGTGCACTTGAGTGTGTCCCGGAATGGCCTCTTCGATAACACAGCCGTAACACATCTTATTTCGTTCTCTCAATTCCGGGAATGTCACGGTCATTCCGATTATAAGCGCGCAGCACAATACTACCGTGTTTTAATGCTACGTAGAAATGTTAGAGAGCGAAGCGAAATGCTATTTTTCCCGTTTCTTTCTTTTTGGTTGGATAGATGTACGAGCTATTAAGTCATATGCAGTACAAAACAATTTAAATGGGTGTTCAACAAATATACCGTACGTGTATCGGGAAGCGAACGCTTCGAAACAAACGTTGATAATGGTTTACTTTATAAGTAAACAACAAAATAATAACATTTTCTTTGATGTTTTCGAAACAACTATTTTTTTCTCCCTTTTTTCTACTTTTTTCTTCTTGCTATACCACACATATAAATTACTAATTGTGGGCCAGTGGTGAGAGGTGTGTGTATGTGTTTGAGCTGCGTGTGTATATGCTATGAGCTGCCTATTCGAAGAAGTAGTCTGACGATACAAATGGCTTAGAAATACAGTAAAAGAAAAAAAACCTATCTATGCTAAAAGTTGCAGAACACGATTAGTAGCGGCGTCGCAAAACTAGCGTGGCGTGCATGTGTTCGGTGAGTGTGTGTGTGTATGTGTGTGTGTGTGTGGCTGTGTGTGTACCAAGTATTGTGTCGGGGCCTTAATATGCGGCACTCGGTCACATCAATTAAAGCATCACTTGAAAATCAAGCCAACCTTTGAGAATACGAGTTCAACGAACTCTCTGCGCATTTCTATGTGCTGCTGCTGTGTGTGCGAGTGTGTGTTGTGTTGTGTTGTGCTGTGTATGCGTATATATGTGTGATGTTCTGCTAGAAGAAGACGCGCAGCAAACTTCCGGCTAAAGAAGAGCGACTCATATGTATATAAATATATGTATTTATTGCCTCTTCTCTTCTTTCTTTCATTTTTATTGCATAAACTAAGTCGTTGACTGTTGCGAAGTGTGTGTGCGTATCTCTAATGTCTAATGTCTAATGTCTATGGTTGCGTAATATTATCTAATATGTGTCCCTTATGTGCAGACTAAAGACATGAAGTTAGAAGAGTCAGATTATCTTAATGGGCGTCATTCCCACCACAACCATCATCACCATCAGCATCACAATCACCACCACAACCATAACCACAATCACGATCACAACAACCATAACCATAATCACGACCACAATCACGATCATCCGCTGCATCGTCAGAATCACGGTCATCACACTCATACCCATCAAACCACTACTGGTGCCAGTAATCGATCCGAACTAGTATTCAAAAGCATATCAGTGTCAGTGGAGACGAACCACGAACACCGGACGGGCAGTGGCGGTGGCGGTAGCGATAAACTGTCGCAAGAGAGGCGTATACTGCGCGACATTAGCGGTTACGCCAAACAGGGACAGATACTTGGCGTTATGGGACCATCAGGCAGCGGTAAGACCACTCTGCTGAGCACACTAAGCGGACGGTTAAAGCCATCGTGCGGTTGCATAACGCTTAATGGCCAGACCATTAACAAGCAATTGCGGCGAAAGATATGCTACGTTTTACAGCAGGATATCTTCTTTCCGAGCCTCACACTACGACAGACGCTAATCGTAAGTCGCGAGTCAAAAGTTTTTTACTCCTCTGTTTCGCTCTGCTCTTTCAATGCTATGCATAGACTTATCCCTATCCTTCTCGTTTGTTTGCAAAAATTATATATAGCTTACAGTAAGATGATGTTGAGTGAGACGGAGTGACAAATGAATGGGTCATATATTTTCCGTTTTATTTATTTGTTTTAGTTTTGGAAAAAAAGTTTTCGAGTCATTTTTCGCGTTGCGTATATGTGTGTGTATTTTTTATTGCTTTTTTTTGCCCGACAATTACTTAAGCATTACACGCACTCCCATCTCTCCCCCTCTCTCTAAAACTGCCAGCTGTATTCCCGAGTAATATTTATATACGGTAAACATATTTATGTAATATTTAGTTCATATTTTTTTCGGTTTTTTTATTTGTTGAAAAAAAATCGCAATAAAGTAGAGTTAATATTATAGACTATTTAAATCTCGTTAAATATTTATACGCATCCAGCCATTAGTGCGCATTAATTTTCGTTGAGTGTTAGTGTGCAGCAAATAAAACAAAAATAAAGGGCAGCCTTTATTTAATTTATTTTTGCGCTGTATATGTTGAGCGAATTTTTTTCGTGTACATTGCATTTTATTCGTAATTCATATCGTTATGGATTTCGTAGTATTTTAAATATGTTTAACTAAAAATTATTTATCTTTTAATATAATTTTTCATCGTTTTTTTATCTACTTTGGAGACTCGAACGGACATATGCATACATACATATATACATACATACACAGATACACTCACTCGCATACATACATACACACATATACACACACACTCACCACAGATATTAGTAAACTAGTTTTTTGGATAATTGGTCATAAGTTTTCAGGTTTTTCGTGATTTAGAGCTTCTTCGGATGCCTTCCGACTATCAATTTTCTTTATAAAATAGTTAAAATAATCTCTCTCTCTCTCTCTCTCTCTCTCTCTCTCTCTCTCTCTCTCTCTCTCTCTCCTCTCGTGTCGAAAATTCCAGCACGCAGTTATAAAACTTATTTTATTTTTATTTATTTATTTTTTGGTTAATATATTTGCATTTGGCTGTGTGTATGGTTTTGGTGGAATAAACTGCTTTTTTTTCCTAACCAGCAGAGCAACAGAGTTTGATATCATATCATATCAAATTTTCAATTACCCCTATTATTTCAATATTTCTTCTTCTTCTTCTTTTCGTCTTTTTACAACTCGTATTTTGCTGGTTAAAAAAGCCAATCTTGTATTTTGTCTGAAAGTTTACTAAACCCTAATGAACCTTAACCCCAACTGTAGAACACGCCTGTCAACATAGCTGTCACGCATGACAAGTGTGAGTCATTCGCGGAGAGCTTAGTCTCTCTCTATACTTCTCTCTCTCGCTTTTTTTTGGTTTAAGTGTCAAAAAAAGTTTTATGAGTTATGTAACTTATATAAGATATTTGTCACTCTTTTTTAATAGAAATTTTTTTGAGTAATAGTGGTAATGAATTTTTGTTCGCTTTCCACGAAAATAAAAACCGATTTTTCATTTACTTGAGACGACTGGTTGAAAAATGCTCGCAGAGATGAGTAATTTTTTTTGACAAACAAAAATCCTTCCACTCGTGTCTTACACAATATTATTAATCGTTTAATTATTTTTTTTGAAATTACGGTTACTGTTAAAAAAGTTTGTGTTATGGTATTCTCCCTTTCAATAGTTGTGAAGTGAAGTTAAATAGGGTTGATTAATATTTTTTGGTTGAAACAATATAAAAAGAGTTATATTTTATTAAACGAAAAAAAAAATCCAAAATGAAATGCAATGGAAATGATCCCAAAGCGCTCAATATTGTTGTCGCAACACAAATCGGCAAAATTAGCGCTCGCCCTTATTTCGCTTTGTTTTTTGTTTTGTGTATATAGTTTTCGAGTTCATGTAAACAAAAATTTGGCTAATTATAAACACCACTTTTAATTTTGCAAAAAAAGCGTAACTTATTCAGTATTAAAAAAAACTATCCGTTTTGAGGTTAAGGTTAACAAAACGTTTTTCATCTCGCAATACTTAATTTGCATTCAAACACACTTGCGTTTTCATTTTCGCGGAGAGAAGAGAGAGTGAGAGGCATTAACAAGGAGTACAATATTCTTTGAGAAAAGAAAGTCAACGAATTTTATTCTCGAAGAATTATTCAGTATTAATAGGCATTCTTCACAAATAATTTGAAAAGAATTTCCACTTTTCGCAAAGAATTGTGCGACGAAAAGATTTTAAAATTATGTTCATGATATCATTTAACTGAACATTTTGAAAACAAAACAAATGTGAGAGAAAAATGTCTAAAACTTATGAAGAGTTTAAAAAATTGTAATAATAATTAAATAACTTTATCTTTGATTTTTTTTAATAATTTTACAGAGAATTTTCAAAAAAATAATCAAAGAATTTGCAAAGATTTTTTTTTTGACATTTACTCAGCGAAAATTTTACTCCTCGGAAATTAAACATAATTTATATATATTTAAAAATAATTATTAAAATACTGCGTATTTTTCAATTTATTTCGGTGTTACGTAAGCATATATACTTTTTTCGATAATCAATTAACTATTATGCAATTTTTCTTGGGTGGCATAAACGAATAAATGGGCAAAAAATTTAGTTTTTTATGTCGCGTAATAAAATTATTAGGTTTTAAAAAGATTAAACACAAATTTAGTAAAGGCTACGTATGATTGACACGTAGAAACGAATGTGTACTGTAAATGCAAGTATGAGTGTGTTTGATGGGAAATTTTTTGATTACATCAACGCTAGCCGTATTAAAACGCGCTCACTTGAAATGTTGCGCTGTTGGTATTAAAGTTAATTTTTTAGCACTGTTTTTCCTCAAAGATTTATCTGGAAGAAAAAAGTTAATTCCCAGCACATTATATATATACACTCATATCGTTTGCAATTTATATTTATTTTCATTTTTTGTGTGTTTGTTTCAAATTGAAAACATTTTACTATTTTTTGTTGTTAATAATAAAATATCCTAATTTATTTTTAGGGTTATATATGTCTGTGTATGTATATGTACAGTGAACTACCAGTATTCTGGCGTGCACTGCAAAAAAAACGATAAATAAAAACGGTTTAGCCGTGCATTGCAAAAAAAATTTTTTAGCAAAAGAATGCGTAATATTTACATTACATACAAATACGTTTTTTTTCTAGATTAGACAAATGGGACCACAAATACTAACTCAATTAATACAGTAGGTATTAACGCGTGTGATTAGTTATTTTGAAATTGAAACATATATTCGGTTATACTGTATATGAATTCAGTCAGTATGTATGTGCGCGTTCAAGTAAAAACCAGCTTACAGTATATATCCTTAAAAAAATGTTTGGGCACAGAAAAAATTCCAAGTTAATGCTAATGATTGCTGGAAACGTTTAAAACATTTTAAAAAACAAATTAGCATAATGTTGCGCATTTTGCAAAACGCAGTTTTCGAAAGTCCCGAATATAAATACGCAACAAAAATGCCTCGTAATAACATAAATGGCGTAATAGTAAATAATAATAATGTTTTCTCTCGTTACATACTTCTCCGCTGTGTTTGCGCTAAACAAATAAAATACACACAACACCACCAAACACACACACAAAAAAATAGTATTTCGTTAAATGTGGGGGAAATATTAAATACCTGACCTTATTTATAAATATAGTGAAAAACGAATTACATAATACACGCATTCATACAAACATACGAATCGAAAATCTGTTACACAATAATTAAAAATTATTATTATTATTATTATTACTATTTTATTATTTCAAGGCGAAAAGTCTTATTAGTTATTCGCATAAATAAGCGGCTTTTTAGCACATATTTTCGAATAGTAACCCAACGGCTCAAACCATAAGTAAAATTATTGTGTGAATAACGTTTAAATAATTTTTTTTCTGTTTTAAAAAACTATTGTGTTTTTGTTAAATGCGCATAAAATTTATTTTTTATGTGAAATTCTTTTTTTTTTCTCTCTCTCTCCCCTTCAATAGTCATATAAACAAATAAAAATATTTTCAGCGTTAAGTGTTTTTCCCACTTCGACTTGGAATTGTTTAAACCTCATTACAGGATAAAAATATTTATTTTTTTTTTGATGAAAAAATTGAAATTTTATTCGTTTTACAACCCCATAGTTAAGCAAAGTGAATCGGACAATCGCTTTGAAACGAATAGTGAGCTTATGAATTTGACGTGTCTGTCCATCCGGATTTCTCTTTATAAACAATTATTATGTGGATTTGAAATTATGTATTTAAAGTGCTTAAATAACATAGATTTTCTAATATATCTTAGGATCAACGATTTCTGGGCTAAAGAGTGCCAAATTTTCAATGTTCTTTCTTGTTTTTCTTAATGATTATAAAAAATATATATTACATGCTCCAAAGCGAAATTGTTATATCATTACTAAGTCAAAGTCTTCTTTTTTCTCGGTAGGAAAAAAATTTTATACCTCATTACCCTTTAAACTGGCAAACCATAAACAAATTATTAAAATAAGAAGAGCACTCAGTCTATGTGTTGCGCGAAAAAATAATTTTCTAAAAGAATTTCAAGGCCGCGAAAAAATTATATTTTATAATAGGGTTGTTGCTTAAAATTACAGATACTGTGGGAACTTTTGGCTGTTATTTGGAAGGATTTAACTTTAAATTAGTGACAAAATAAAAAAGGCGATCAACTCTTTTTTGCCACTCTGTGTGCGTTTTTTTTTTCTTCCGAAAAAAATAAAAAACGAATCACTAGAACCGATAAAAAAAACTGAAGCGTTTATTATTGTTTCGGGAGTGGAATTTATTATTAGTTGTTTAAGGCAACGAAACCATTACAATATAGAACTTTGCAATTTTTAAGCATTAAGTATTCCGTACATAATACTTTTCGGTTACATTATTTCTACTTTTCAATAGAAAATTTACAAAAAAAATAAATCAAAACAAACAAACAAACATAAAACTTATTTCGCAATAAAATTGGTACTAATTTTTACTATTTTACTGCATACTACTCACTCGTCAATTGCCTTTTACTACGCTCGCACTCAATGCACGCAAATGCATATGCAAACACACACACACTCAGAAAAACACGAATTCTTCTGTTCACCAAACGCTTTTATCTTAGAGTATATTCACCTTTTACAAAGAATTTTATTACCACTGACCCCTTATAAAAGGCACAGTGAGTTTTTTTCTGGCGAAGCCGACATACACACATAACTTTCCGTAATAAACAACGCACATATACGCGCAACATCGACACACACACACACAACACTCGCATAATCAGAATTGTTTGAATTCTTAATGGTAGCCCTCAATAATATATAATTCTAAACCAGATATATCTTTTTTGCTCCTCTCTCTCTCTCTCTCTCTCGCGTATTAAAGTGAATGGCATGCGTTTGTAGATCAATAGCGTATATAGAATTTTCGTGTGTTGTATTTTTTTTCCTCTACCGAAACACAACGCACATTCCTTCTGAACTTGTTTATCTGTGAAATATTTTTTATATTGATTTTTTCTCTATTTATTTTTATTTTTATTTTCTAAATTGGCTGCCAAAATGAAGCGTTGTTCGTTATTAGATGTGTTGGCGAATTGGTTTTCGATTCGCACTTTCGCTTAGTTTTACTAAATACCAAAAGTAGTTTAAAGCATTAAAAGTGGTTTTAATGGAATAACAAAGAAATAATATAAAATACATTGAATTCAAAATTATTTCACCGCTAGTTAACCTCTAATGGAAATAATAGCAAAGATTAATTGCCGAAAAAATGATTATCTCTGTCATTCGCCGTATATATTCATAGCTAATTTTTATTCCAGTCCAACGAAGATTACTTATTTTCCATATTAATTGTAAATGGAAATTTTTTCGTTATCCCACCGCTTATTTCTCGATTTCACAGGAGAAGAGAAATGAAGGCTCTAATGAACTTTTAACTCTACGTTTCGCAATAATATCGTCATATTCACGCCAACACCGCATTATCATTTTCTTTCTTGATGATGACGGCAATCCTAAATTAGAAAAGAGAGGGAGAGAAACGGAGAGATAGATTTCGTTTTCTGGGGTATATAGGGTTGGGTCAGCGCTGTAACGAATCCCAGAATATATGTGACGCACATTTTTGCAGCTCATCAGCGAAAATAAAAGTAATTTCTTAAAAAAAAGCGAAATCTAAATAAAGTCGTGACTCACGAATGCTATTAAAGCTAACCAAAATTAATTACTGCTCGAAAGCGAAAAGTCAGTGTTCATATATATTAAACCGAAAAAAAATTGCTGATAAAAATTCAAACGCGAGACCTTGAATTCGCTAGGAATAATATATATTTATAATATAAATACAAATTAATAATAGTTGGTGCTTAAAATAGCAATCAGTTCTTATTTTGTTTGGCCATCAATATTTTTTTTGCAGAGAAAAGTTTAAAGAGTTTTTTGTTACGAAAATATCATACGTATGTTTATTTTTCTTGTTAAGCGCGCTGTAAGCAAACGTCGAATTCTTGGGGCCAAATGTGACAACACAATCAATTCCGTTTGAGTGAATTATAGCGACGTTGTTTTCCGAAATTATTATTATAGCAATTATTATGGTGTATTCAAAGCAAACGGAAAGTTTTGACTAGCTTTAAAAAATTTGTATCCCAAACACGTCATTTAATTTTCAAAATTACTAACATTACGTTTTTTCTAAATCCTTTCATGACTAACCGCTACTGCGATCGTCTCTCTCCTCTCACAATCGCTCGCTCACTCATTTACTCTCACACATGTACGCACATCGCGCTGTAACGAAATGTCAGTTTTATTCATTTTTCTTTTACCGTAATTAATAATTAAATTTTTTTGGTGTGCCTCCAAAGCAACTGTGCGCTTAAAGTGTTTGCGTTGTGAATAAATTAGTTGGGCGGAGTAATATAAGAAATTAGTTTATGATCAGTTTTTTTTGTGGAAAAATAACTTTTTTTGAGCACTCAGTTATTAAAATAAAGGGTACCGAAAATGGGTTGAGTTTTGAATAGAACTATAATGCGGTAAATCTCATTCTATGACTTTCAAAAATTTTTGTAATTTGTGTTAAATGTTAAAGAACTTATCTAAAATTTCTATATTTAGAGCTGGTATGGGTTAAAACATCATTAAAAACTAATTTTAAAATTACTTTGACCAAAAATTAATTAATTTTGAATTTCGAAGAAAAAAACAGTTTCAAAACAAAGAGTTCTAAAGAGAAGAAGTGTTTTCGTTTATACTTATCTCAAAAAGAGTTTTAACACTGCATATTTATTATCGCTATCATCTGTTTGATGTAATTTATTTATTTTTTCCGTTTGTTCGTTATGCATGTGTTGTCAATGTCACTCTCGCGCACTGTAAGAACTGAAAGTCTTTTTGGAACCGAAACGCGCATATTTTGCCAAATATCGAAAGAGTGGGTACACGTGCACGAGTGTACACAGTATATCACTTCGGATTTAAATGCGTTTTTTTTCGCTAAATTGGACATAAAGCCTATTAAGAAATATATATTGCCGTAACTGTTTAACGTTTTCTTTTTCTTTCGAACCATGATATGTTCTAATCATTCGAGAGTAATTTTAGCTCATCATGTAAAAGGATGTCTGCATGTGCACAGTCTTTTTATTAATAAAGTGATTTTTTGGTGAAAATTTTGGGAAAAAGTTATTTTTGAAAAAAAAATATTGTAAACATTAATTTTTTTGAAATTTTTTTGAGAATTGTTGTTGACACTTACCACCAATAATATTTATATCGCTCGCTTCATTTGACTTATTGTTGGTGACAAACGTCTATTTGTTAGCATTAAGGGATGTTCACACAATGAGAGCTGAATACTAATTGAATCAAAATTCTCTAAACACTCATTGAAGTATTATTTACTGCAATATTTTATTGTGAAGTAAATATTTTTGAGTGAAACAAATAAATTAAAAGTTCAAAAATTTAGTTGGGCAACAATGGGATCAATATTCAAAATGCCACTAATATTTAATTCACCAAAATTTGAATATACTTGACTTAACTGAATATTTGATGTAATAACTAACAAGTGAGCGCATTATGAATGTTCGTTCTTGTTTTATCGCTTTTTTTAAAAACACCTATAAACAAAATTATAGCGTAAACTTTTTTTAAAGAAAATATCGATATTTATCTTCTATTTACTACTTATTACAGTATTATTTGTTTAAACAAAAACAATAATTTTTCGTGTGACAGTTAAAAGTTGCAAATAGGAATTTAACGTTTACTAATATCATTAGTAATTTAGAAGTAGTAGTAATAGTAGTTCATCGATACCATAATTGACGATGAAATGCGAATTATTAAAAATGTATTTAAATAGCGCTATTGTGAAACAATTATTCAGTAAAAACCACATTTGTTCGCTTCATTAGCGATTTATTAATAGCATTTGTAGAATAAGTTAGGATTGTTTTGTTGCTATATTATAGCGGATATAATACAAAACAAAACAAATTTTTTAATATGTAATAATAATGATATAAACATGTAAATCATGTCTAAATGTATTTAATTTAATTTTTGGTACACTAAAGTAAGGTACGGCTAATATATTTCATGTCAAAAGCATAGCCAAAAGGTACTAATAATATTAACGTTATTATCATATTAATAATTATTAGCAGTAATTTTTTATTTGGTTTAAAAGAGTAGCGCGCGAGCGAACACTAACTAGAATTAAAATAAAATGTTCATTTATCATGCGCTTCTGCGGCAAACATCGTTAGCGATGTGTTAAACTTGATTTTTGTTTTTTATTTCTAACTCCTTATTTTATTTTTTTCTCTCGCTCTTCTTTTTTCCCGATGTTCAACACATACGTACATACAGTATACCGCCCAACTGAGACTACCAGATTCGATGAGTTACAGCGAAAAACTGGATCACGTAGAAAAGATCATCGACGTTCTCGATTTGAAGCACTGTCAAAACACTAGTGAGTTATTACACGAATATATGGTTTTAATTATTGTTACATTCTTTACAGTGATATATATTGTTTCTTTATTTATTATTTTTTGTTCGTTTTGTTATCCGTTTGTTTTTTAATTGAATTTTTTTGCTTGATTTATGCCCACAGTTATCGGCGATATGATGAAGCGAGGACTATCTGGCGGCGAGAAAAAGAGAGCAAATATCGCGTGCGAGTTATTAACGAATCCGAGTGTTCTGCTAATTGATGTGAGAATTCGTTATACTATTATACGGTTGTTTTTATTGTTTTGGGATTTTTTTCTTACTGTTTAACCGATTATATTGTCATTATTTATTATTATTATTATTGTTTTCAGTGCAAATGTTTTATGGATTTGGCTTTCGGTGTTTTTGTTTCTATGTATTGTCAAGTATTCTTGAACTTTATTTTAATGGATAATGAGTTTAGAACTCATATAGTAAAGCATACAATTAAACACAATTAAAAAATCAGGGGAATTAAAACCAAAAACAATACAAACACAATAATTTTTTATACACAAAATAAACCAAAGTTTAAGATAAAACTAATAAAACCCGTATTTTAACCCCCAATGCCAAAACAGGAACCAACATCGGGACTGGACTCGAGCACCGCTCACAGTCTAATGCATACGCTGAAGGAGTACGCGGTTAAAGAGCGTAAGATAGTGGTGGCAACCGTTCACCAGCCGTCTTCGCAGATGTTCTACATGTTGGATAAGCTGCTACTACTGAACTGTAGCGGCCGATTGGCGTACTTCGGCGACATCAACAGCGTCGTGCCGTTCTTCAGCAATTTCGGTCTTGAGATCGCGCCCCACTATAATCCCGCCGACTTTATAATGGAAAAAGTGAAGAATATGTCGTTTCAGGACCGGCTAATCAACGCAGCCATCACTAATTTACGCGATTCGGAAGAATTCACGGCCGCCACTATCGACGAAGATATGATGCTCACCACTACTAATCACTGCTGTTCCTATAAAGATCACGAGAGATGTCCGAATGACCCAAAACTGTGCTGCAATGATAGCGGTGGCGACGATCATCACCGGCTTTTATGGCAGACCAACGATACTAATAGTGCCGCTCAAACCAAAGAACACGATTTGGTGGCGAATCGCCGCCATTCGTGTAACGACGATAAAAAGTCGATCGAATTGCATGTCGTGGTGGACGACATGGTGGACAAGAAGTGCCAGCACAGGGTCTACAGTAAAGTAGTGTCGGACGACGACTCTGGCCGCTCTTCGTGGTCGGACACCGATCGCAGCTCTACGTCCACGTTCTCGTCGTCGTGTTCCTATCGCGACGAAATCCGCGTCAACATTATGTCGTTCGCGAAGAGCGACGCCAAATGGCCGACCAGTTTCTGGACACAACTGAAAGTGTTGACTCAGCGAAACTTTTTCGAGGCGCGCAACCGTATGCTCTCGAAACTGAATTGGATCCAAACGGTGGCGCTGGCGATCGTTGCCGGTCTCATATGGTTTCAAGTGGTGCGGTCGGAGAACACGCTCAATGACATCCGCGGATGGATGTTCTTCAGTGAGTGAAAACCACACCCATTTCTTAATAACAGTGCAAACTAATATCGCTATTTATTTAATTTCGTTTTTAGCAACTACTTATTGGATGTTATTCGCGCTGTTCGGCGCTCTCATATCGTTTCCGTCCGAACGAGAAGTGATCAATAAGGAGCGTTCGTCGGGCGCGTACCGCCTGTCGTCGTACTATATCGCCAAAATGGTGGGCGAACTGCCACTCACTATCACACTGCCGTCAGTATTCTTCGTGATATCGTATCCGATGCTCGGCTGCTACAACGTGTCAACATTCCTATCTCTGTGGGCGTTTCTCATACTGTCGACGATTTGCGCGCAAAGCGTGGGCCTATTCATCGGCGCTTCGTGTACAGACTTGGAAGTGTCGGTCACGCTGTCTGCGCTGTACTCGCTGTCAACGATGCTGTTCGCCGGTTACTACTCAGCCACTATGCCAACGTGGATGTCATGGATGCGGTACTGTTCGATGGTGTACTACGCGTTCCTCAACATGCAAATGGTTGAGTTCTTTAATGGGCCACCAGTTTTGTAAGTGACGTTTCATACCACTTCTGCTTTTTTAATTCTTTTGTTTCATAAATGCTTCTAAATTATCGTTATATTTGATTATAAATTGTCAATGAATTTAGTTTATGTTCGTACTTATGGGCACTAGATTTTAGGTCCAGTTTGGGATTATAGCGCTAACAATAAATCTAATAGCATGCCATCGCATACTGTAATGTTAAGCGTTAGTTGTAATGGTATACTGTATATCCGTGATTGAAAACTATAATGAATCGCTAATGTGACAGCAGAAGAGGTTAATCGAAACGTTAATTCCCATAACGAAGCGTAAACACATACACACTGCGCTCGTATTCCTATTGAACAAGATTTAGAATACGATTATGAATTTAGCTCAAGTGAAAAAAAATATTATATGTGTGCGTATTATGTTGTGTATAAACAACAAGATAAAAATCGAGTATTATATACATTGAACACTAACTCGCGTATGAGTTATATATTTTTTAAATTTGATCGTTTCTGTAATTGAAACAATAAAGGCCACTATAATGAGCTTGTTTTTTACTGTTAAGTTGACTCGAGTTCAATAAACTCATATATTAACCCATTTTACCCAACAGTAAACAACGGCGCACTTAATTTAATATCGCATTTAAAGTTTTTTGCTTTTTCGAAAAATATTGTTTAGCAAATAACCCGTCAGTGAATTATCATAAACGTCGGCATTGAGCAGACTTATAGTCAGACAGACAGACAGACTTATTGGATAGAAACCGTTTAGTAAGCAAAGGGTGAGACGTCTTTTTGTTGCTGATTTCAAAAGAGTTGACACATACGAAGAGAATCGGTTTAGGGTTGTATTAAACGAAGTAAATGCAATCATATAAGTAATGCGCGCATAAGTTTTTTTACGTGGTTTAGAATAGAATGGGAATATTATGGGAATATTTTTTTTGCAGCGATGCTGAATCGAGCATAAAAAAGAACCTTTTATTACGAGATTTATTTTTTTTCTGAAAATGGAAATAAATCACACCATACTCGCACTCACACATATATTTTATGTGCGATCACATGAAATTTTTTTCTGCTGACACGCAAAACCTTTTTGTTAATATAAGCCTTTACTGTAGTTTTAAATTTTTCTCTGCGTATGTAACCCTAGACTTGAGAGAGAGAGAGGGAAAAATATTTAGAAAAAAATTGCGTCTCAAAAATTCTTAATAATAAATTATTGTGTGCGCGCCCTGTTATATCAAAAAGAGCTTTTATCAATGTGTTGCATGTTTTTTGCCCGTTCTTTCTCTCTGTCATTTTTTATGTCTTTCGTATTATTTATTCGCAAAATAAAAGTTTCTGTATTTCGAAAGCACTAAATACACGATCACGTGATACCTTCTACGTATATCACGTATATATCCCATATAAAAATTAGTGCGGAAATTTAATTTATTAAAATCCAAGGAACGGC
>JAQGAW010000197.1:0-37950 GCA_034698025.1 Phthiracarus crinitus
AAAAATGATTAAAAGCAAAAAATCAATCGACTCTGTAGTGTCGGTTCAGCGTTCACTTCTGCTTACTTTCAATAGTGAGTCGCGCAGACGTGTCCACCTGACCAACAGGTGTTATTGCCACGCATTTGTAAATGCCTTCGTCTTCGGTATACGTTTGCCGTATCACTAGAGAACACGACGCGCTGTCCTGTGACATCTAAAGCAAGTTTTACCGTTTAGTTTCATTCAAATTTTAATAACCGTATAAAATATTCAAAATACTTGGAAGTCTCTTGAAGGGGTTATTTGGTGACCGTTTCTGTACCACAAAACTTTGGGCACAGGCGTGCCAGTCATCGATGTGACGAATCTCGCGGGCGATCCCTCGATCACAGTTAAATCCGCTAAAGGGGTCAGTGTTGGCGGTGTTTCCAGTTCATCCACTAAAGTATTAATCCAGCGAACGGTTAATGAAAAACTCGAGAAAACTCGGAAAAAATGATTTGATTACCGATAACTTTTAGATTAGCCATAGTCGCTACTGTTCCAGTAGAAGTTGAAGCCACGCACTTGTATTTGCCTTCATCTTCGGAAAACGCTTCCGATATCCGTAACGTATGGTATTCCCTGTCAGCTGTCATACGGAAATATCGCGACTGTTTGATTTGCTCGTCGTCTCTGAACCACGATATATGAGACGCTATTTGCACAACAGATTTTAAATAAAAACGCTTAATTTAATTCAAAATTAATATTTATGCCATAATTAGAGAGAAAAATATAACATTTATAATTGTGTAATATTTAAATGAAAAATCAAACCGTCATTACCGTCGCATCCACTTATTCTACATCGGAAAACAGCTGAATGACCCTCTCTAACAACGGCATCCTTTAGTTTTTCGATGATTTTCGGTCCGAACTCTGCTCCTTCAGACAATTGCCGCGATAGAGATGGCGATTCGATGAGCACTTGCGCCGAACATCTCGCCTCTCCGGCGTCATTGATGGCAACGCACTCATACGAGCCTTTATCAGAAGCGTCAGCGTTAAGAATAAGCAAATTGTACTGATCGTCGTCCTCAACAATCTTGTATTTGGCGCTTTGCGTCACACGTTTCCCGTTTTTGATCCAATGAACGTTCAATGGCTTCGAACCGCTAATCTTAGCGTCCAAACGTACCAATTGACCCAATTTCGTGGTAACGCATTGAATTGTTTTGACAAAACTGGGCGGAACTATGCCACCACTCGTCGATTCGGTTCTCAGCTCTGAGCATAAAATGTTTCTACTGTTGTAATGGTTATCATTAGTAAATCTATTTATTATGTTTACCTTCAACCACCAAATTAGCGGATGATTTAGCGATTCCGCTGATGTTTTCGGCTTTCACCGTAAAAACGGCCGAGTCTTCCATATAGACTTCTTTTATTATTAATGTTGACTTTGTTTCCGTAGTTATTATCTATTTTTCGTTATAAAAAAAATTCTCATAAATATATAATTCAATAACAATTTATCCCAAAAACATATATATAAATTTTACCGTTAGATCATTAGAGCTTTGTAACGGAAAGTTTTCCCGATACCAGGTTATAGCAGGCACTGGTAGACCTGTGAACTCGCACTCGAAACTCGCTTCCGTTCCCTCATAAAGACGACACGGTTGCAACTTTCGAGAAAATAGCGGCGGTTTGGTTTCCGGCGCTTTTGGTCCAATGATTTTCTTCTCTTTGGTGATCGACCGATGCTCCTGTTCCATACTTTCCGTTTCCTTGATTTGTCGCGTGATCTCCAGTTCGCCCTTTTGCTCCTTTTGGGTCTGTTTCTGGGTTTGCAGGAATATTTCTTTGCCGTGAATAACGCTTTCGGGCGTAAGCGGAGCCTCTTTTTCGGTTACCTCTTTCGTCTTTACCTGTTTCTGCTCCAGTTTTACCAGTTTCTTCGGCGGTAAAACTGGTTCTTTTACAATGGTTTCGGGTGTTGTAACTTCTTCTACGGTCGGCTTTGCCGCCGATTTTTTAATAATGAGTTTTTGTTTAGCCGGTAATTCCGGTTTTTCCGATTCCGGCACATATTTCAAGTCTTTCTTGCAGAGCACGGCTTCCGAATGTACGGTCTGATCGCCGACCACTGTGTGCCTGATTTTGATCCTATCATCGTCGGTGTACTTTTCAGTCTGCCATATAACCTGTTCGCCCCCACCGGGCGTCACATTTTCCCGGTAAACTTTGTCGAGTTCTCCGGTTAGCCTTTCGTGTTGATATTTTCCAACACTTTCGTCATAAAATGCTAAAACAAAATTCCAATAACAATTAAATTATTTTCATTTAAATTTTTCACATTAATAATTTGCTCATACTATTTGGCGAGTGTTTGAGTACAGCCCTATAATCGTCATGTTTGGGCCTCACATCCAACTCGACGCAGCAATAATTTTCTCCGGCAATATTTTTCGCGAACACTTCCAACTTTCCCTTATCGTATTGACGGGTTTTCGGTATTTCCAAGTTATGCATACCATCGTATCGGAGCTTATAACGCGATCCCTGCACTACTGTGCTACCATTGAGCACCCAAACCACGCGCGGTTTTGGGGTACCGGTGAGACGGCAGCAGAATTTGGCGCATTCTCCCTCTATTACGGACAGTTCTTCGGGTTTTAACACAAATTCGGGCGGAGATGCCAGCGGAACCTCTTCTTCGAGAGGTTGTAATCTATGTTCGGAAAAAAATTATATATTAGTATTGGGATAAAAATTTCCAAAAGAGTTTATGGTTAAGTTGAATGAATCCCAAACGTACTTTTGCCACGAAGCCTCCATTTCAACAATTTTCTCGACAGCGCCAGACATTTCTTTAGGTAATTGCGAGCTATAATCCAACTTTGGCTTTCCCTCCACTTTTACGACCGCTTTGGTTATATCTTCGCCGAGCGTTGAACGCGCAGCGCACACATACTCTCCTGAATCCTATCCCAAAATGAATTCAATAAGTTATTCAATTTGTCTATTGTTTGTAGTATTACAAGCTTTCAATACCTCGGGATAAACCGAAATGATGTCAAGCGACACAAATCCGAAATCATGTATGGTTTTGTGGCGATAACCGGATCTCAATGGTTCCCCATTGTGATACCAGTCCACCGTTAGGTACGGATCGTTAGTCGGTTCGAGTCTGCACTCGAAGTGAATATTATCGCCTTCGACCAGATTTTCGAACGGCTTTATTTGGGACACGAATCGCGGAGCTTTAGGTGTGACCGCTTCGTCGTGTTGTCGATGGATAGCGGGAACGTCTAAATCCCGCAGATGTTCGACAGACATTCCCGGCGGAAGTTGACTCTCCATCACAATGTCTTGCTCTGCTCTCACTTTAACGATCGCTTTGGTGGCGTCAGTGCCCCAGTCATTGACCGCAACGCACTTGTATTCACCTGAATCTCGAGGGAATAGCCAATCAATGTCAAGAACTACGAAACCGAAATCATCCACAGTGTGAACCCTTGAGCCTATAGAATCGATTATTGATTAAGTAATAGTTAATGCGTTAATGTTTTGTCACAATCGTTACCTGTTATTAATGGATTCCCGTTATGCAACCATTCGACAGTCATTGTTGAATCGCCGACAGGCTCTAATCTACACTCGAAATGCGCTGAATCTCCTTCCACTTTATCCAATAAGTCTTCGATTTGCGTAATAAATTTGGGCGCCTGTCTCACCGTTTCTTTGTCTGCCACTCTTTCCGCAGGTCTGCTCAGATATTCCTCCAATCTCTGGATACTTTTAGTGCCCGAACGGAAATCGCCGGGCAATTGTGGCTCCAATACGATAGTCTTCTGCGGTTTAACCGACAGTTTACAGGTAACCGAATCTTCGCCGTAATTATTGCCTGCTCTGCACTCATACACACCGGAATCTCTTGGATACGCTTCCGCTATTTCAAGCACAACGTACCCGAAATCGCTGATCGTTCTGAATCGAGATCCGGTTACTAACGGTTTTTGGTTGAAAAACCACTCGACTCTCATGGCTGGATCGCTGGCCGGACTTAACTGGCACTCGAAGTGCGCGAAATCGTTTTCGACGATCGACATATCGTGCGGTCGATTCAAAAACTTTGGCGGCTGTGACTCTTCGATTTCGGTCCAGCTTTCGGTCATCTCCGTGTACTCTTCGAATCGCGTCAACTTTTCGATTGTGGTTTCCATTCCTTCAGGAAGTTGGCTCTCGTGTACGACTTTGCGACTGCCCTCGCATTTAATACTACACGTGAGCACAGATTCGCCGCTATTGTTAATAGCTTTGACCGAATATATACCACTATCCTCTTGATAGACGGGATTGATTTCGAGAACAACGTAACCGAAGTCGAAAATAGTGCGAATTCGGTTACTGGCTCTCAATGGAACTCCATTTTTCGTCCATTCGATCTCCAAATTTGGATCGTCTTTCGGCGTCACTTTCGTCTCGATGTGAACGTTTTCGCCTTCCTTTAGATTTGTGGCATTTTCTAATGGTTTCTCGAATTGTGGCGCTTCGCTCATCACTGCTTCGCTCACTTCCGGTCTCCTTCTGGACATACTCTCCTCTAACGCCATAATGCTTTCGATGCCTCTCGACATCTCTTCCGGTAATTGTGATTCGAGAATGATTTTTCCTTTCGCTAAAATAAGATAACAAAAAAGTTTACACAAATCCAAATAAAAATCGATTTCAATTTACATGTGCACTGAAGCGTGGCTTTGGTGCTATCAGTACCAAACTGGTTGAATGCCTTGCACTCGTACTCTCCGGTGTCGTCTCCGTAACAGTAAATAATATCGAGCACAACAATACCGAAATCGTGAAACGTTCGGAACCGGTGTCCAGCGTTAAGCGCTGTGCCATTGAAATACCATTCGACCGTCAAGTCTGGGTCATTAGTTGGCTCTAATTGAGCCTCGAAGTGCGCGCCCTGTCCTTCGACCAAATTTTTCACGGACTTTATTTGCGTGACAAACTTCGGCGCTTGAATCACAGTGAAACTTGAGATCGAATCGCTTTGATATGTTGCCGCTGTGTGCGACTCTAACGCAGCGATCTGTTCCATACTTCTCGGCTGCAGTGTGTCTCTCACTATCTTCTTGGATGCGCTGCACTGCAACGTAGTCCTCTCAGTGTCCGATCCGTACTGATTGGACGCGACGCACACGTATTCGCCGGAATCCTCGGCGTGAACGTAAGATATGTCGAGCACGACGTAACCGAAATCGCTTAATAACTTAATTCGAGAACTCGGACGCAATGGTTTGCTATTGTGGTACCACTCGATTATGAGCGTTGGATCGCCGACCGGCACGAGAGTGCACTCAAAGTGGGCGTTGTCTCCCTCTTTAAGCGCAGTCAAACTTTCCATTTGTGACGTGAACTTCGGTCGCTCTCCTTTCTCGGTGACACTGCACTCGAGTTCGATCGATAACTGAGTACTACCGAAGTCGTTGGTCACTTGACACGTATAAGTTCCCGTGTCTTCCACTTGAATGTCCAATATTTCCAGAGTAATATAACCGAATGAGTGAATAGTTCTGGTTCTATAGCTTGCTTTCAATGGTTCGCCGTTAAAGAACCATTCGATAGTGATTGACGGGTCATCGCTGGGAACAACGCTGGCCTCCATATGCGCGACATCGCCTTCTTTTAACTTTTTCATGTTCTCGTATTTTAGTGTTATTTGCGGCGATTGTAGCGTTTCCTGTACATCGGGAACCTCTCGTGGTTTGAGCTGTTCGTCCAGTTGTTTGATGCTTTCGAGGCCTCTCTCTCCGTCGGGATGTAGTGTTTTGTCGTATACACCGCTTTTAGCGATCACGCGTATCGCTGTTGTCGTGAACGCCTCTCCAGCGTCGTTCGATGCTCTATTTTGTAGCAAAAATATTAAACGAAGAGTTAGAGTAATGAATGGGTACTTTAAGTAAACATAAAGCTTTGCTGTTGAATGCCTTACTTGCACGTGTATACGCCGTTATCTCGTGGCCATAAGTCATGAATGTCCATAACAATATAACCGAAATCAGTAGTTATAGTAAATCGAGATCCAGTCACTAATGACTGGCCATTAAACAGCCACTCAATTGTTAAACTGGGATCGTTTGACGGCTCAACCCTGCACTCTAAACGCAGTCCTTCGCTCTCATTCACCGTAAAGTTTGGTTCTAACGGTTGAACGAACTGTGGTTTCGGGAATTCGTGTCGTGTTTCCGGTCGTGAGCGCACTTTATATTCAGATTCGAGCTCTTGTATTCGTTTAAGCCCTTCTTCGCCCATCGGGTGTAAAGTGCTTGTATCTATGGTACCAAATCCTTGTACCTTTAAAGATGAGGTCGAAACCGCTTGTCCCTCGCAGTTGCTGACAACGCACGTATATATACCGGAGTCTTCCGGATAAACGTACGCGATATCCAGCGTCACGTAACCAAAGTCGTGCGTTACGGAGTATCTGCTTCCGGATGGAACCGGTTCTCCATTGTGCAACAACTCGAACGTCATCGTTGGGTCTCTTGTGGGTTCGACTCTGCACTCAAAGTGCGCGGTATCGCCTTCTTTCAAGTCTAGGTTATTCATGTGCGATATAAAGTGGGGCACAATGTACTCCACTTCCTCTATTTGCTGTCTGTGTGGCCGATACGACTCGAATTCGCGTATCCGTTCCCAACTGCTGGGATGGACCGAACTTGTGTCCACATTTCCGAGAGCTAAGCATTTGATAAATTAAATGAAATTAGTTGTTATTTCGTACGCATTCTATATATTGAACGCATACCATCCACTTTGATTGTGCACGTGGATATCGCTTCGCCGGCATTATTAACCGCTCTGTAAAATTTTTTAAGACATATCGTTATCGAAACGCTATATAACTTTTCATTTGTAGTAATTATTTATTTAATAAGTACCTGCACGTGTATATTCCAGAATCTTCTGGTTTTAGGTCCATAATATCGAGCGTAATCACACCATAATCTATGTTCGTTGTTATTCTCGAGCCTAATGTCAACGATTCACCGTTTTTATGCCACTCTAGTATTAAATTGTCGTCATTCGACGGTTCAATTCTGGCCTCGATATGTATATATTGTCCTTCTTTTAAATGCTCGTAATTCGATAGATGTTGGGTAAAGATTGGTCTGTCAAACGCAGCGCTTTCTTCTACTTTTTTTGGTCGGGTTTCTAATTCGAATCGCTGTGTTTGTCGAAGTGCTTCCGGGTGTTGGCTCTGAATATCGATTTTCGATAAGCCTGCAAACAATACACGTATTTGTAGATATGACTTATTTTAAATGTTTTAAACTTAGCAGAAATTTTCAAGCAATAAACGCATTTATTTTGAATACCTTTCACTCTCAGCGAAGAAGAGGTGATCGCTTCTCCGGCGTTATTCTCCGCTTTTAACATATATACGCCTATTTAATTGATATTAAGAATAATTATATGCAATAAATTTAATAGATTTTTTAAATGGAAAAACGATCAAAAGTTTTTCGACTACAAACCAGAATCTTCGGGAACACATGAAGCGATGTCAAGTGATATGTATCCGAAATCATGAGATTCGGCAAATCTTGAGCCTAAACAATGCCCAAACATAATAACAAACTTGATTATAGTCACGAAAAAAGTTTGCATTTATATTTATAACCTGTGGTTAATTCAACTCCGTTGAGATACCAAGTGAATTGCAAGTCAGGATCGCCGACAGGAATCGATCTGCACTCGAAATGCGCGGACTGTCCCTCAATCAGTTCCGTTGGTCCGCTTAATGGAGTCGTGAACACCGGTTTTTCGTATAGGATTTCGTGCGTTTCGTGAGTCCTACGGATTTTAGTACTTTCTAGCGCTTGTATTTTTTGCAAGCCTTCCGGAAATTGTGTCTCGTGTAGAACCGATGCTTTGGCTGTTTTAAACCAAATTAAATATATTTTATTGTTTTATAATTGTTATATAAGTTTTTTTGTGATATGATCGTTACGTACAAATCACACTCAAGTTGGCAGAAGTGACCGCTTCTCCCAACAAATTGGTTGCGCGAACCATATAAACGCCTTCATCTTCTTGTTGTATTTTTTGGATGTCTAGCGCAACATAACCGAAATCGTTAAACGTGTGAAATCTTGATCCTATATTTGCCAAAATTTGTGATCATTAGATAATTAGTAATATTATGTGATTATTTAACATTTATTCATTACTAAAGTTTTTAATAGAAAACTCTTATCGATAAGACTAATTGCAGATCACTTGATAAGAGATTTATATATTTATAGCGAAATTTTAAAAAATTTAATGTCAAAAATTTCTATTATACACTTATTTCACCAAATTTATAAACATCACTATTTATTAAAATTTATCTCAATTATTTAAATATTTTGATTTCAAAGCAATAGAATCCTAAAAAATATCGAATCTCTATAATGAATGGCAAAACAATAATAGATCCCAGAATAAGAAATAAAATTTTTTTCTCAAAATATTCTTATTTTGTTGTTTAGTCTAGACTCAAGAGTATGTTACAAATGCATCCCAAATGGCAAGAATCCAATCATTAATTATTAAAACTTCGCTTATGAAACAACATGTCAGTTAACTATAAATATTTACCGCATTACTGAAGATTTATAAAATCATTTAAAATCTCATTACTTTAAGAAAAATTAAAACAATCTATAATTAAACCAAGGATTTTAAAAGTTACTTTTAAACATTTGTTGCTTATAAGGTATGTTACGACAAATGTTATTTTGCTTAGTAATCATTGCAACTTCCTTTCATTTATTTTGTTCCAAAGCAAATGTTTAAATTAAAAAAAATATAAAGTGTGTCCAAATTCTTTAAATAACGCTGACGTCACTTTTTGTATGAAAAATGACGTCACGTCATCAATAGAGTACGGACACAATTTATAACTGTTTTACTATTTCATAATAAAAATTTAATCATTAAATGATTTATGTTTGTATATTAAATCTGATGCTAATATTTCACCAATTATTTATTATTTGAGTCAATGTATACTTAAAAATTATCATACTTTAGTAGTAACTTCGTTAAAACTGAATCATAAGGAGTTATGAAATAATTAGTTATATTAGACTAGACCTGTCTTAAGCGGCTCTCCATTGAAAAACCACTCGACAGTGAGATTTGAGTCACCAACGGGTATGAGTTTACACTCAAAGTGGGCACTATTTCCTTCAGCAACCGTACCAACAGTGGTTAGTGGCGAAGTAAATACCGGTGTTTGCAAATTATAAACCTCTTGCTCTTCTCTCTTGTAATGATACTCTCCTTCCAACGCATGCAACTTTGGTAAAGCGGAAGTATGCAAGCTTTCCGTTTGGATTGCACTTCGCCCTACATTATAGTATTGTTTATTAATCTATTGTATTATCGCAATTAAAAAACAATAAAATTAGTATTGTTGTAATTGAAAATTAGTTTTACAAACATAAAAACTGTTAATATCGGCTAAATGGATAAATGTTTGAAATACGATGGGTAAAAGGGATGAATGCGGAGTGAAATAACACTGAGATAAACAATCAATTTTTGGGTTTTAATGGTAAATTTTATTATATTTGTTTTATAATATTGATACATTCAAATTATTAATAAGATTTGAATCCTCGAATTCACTTATTTTTTAATGATTAATAAATCAGTTTTATATAATTTTTTAAATCATATTTTATTAGCTAAACATAAATGACTAAAATTTATGTTTTTAAATAAAATTTTCGTTAATATCTGCTTATTATTAATCTAGAATCGTTAGAAAACAAAAATATGGTCCTATAATCTCATTTTGACTTATATTCTCTACTTTATAATAATAATTATAATAAAATTTTCGGTTAACACTTTTGTACTATTTTCTTGGCAACAATGGGTGTTCCGTTTTATCACTTGACTATTGTTTGATAAAATTGTTTAAATTTAACAGTTTAAACATTATTTCAATCTTTAATTAAGTTATGTTTGCATTGTTAGAACTTATACGTAATATTTTCCACAATAATAAGGATAATACGAAACCACCGAAACAATTAACGTAAAACAACAACAATATAACGGTTAACATAATTATTGACAAACAAATGGTAAGGTTATGTCTAAAAATAACGCTGTCTAATACCTTCAACATTAATATTAATGGAATTAACAGCGTCTCCCAACTCATTCGAGGCTTTGACCGCGTATGTACCGGAGTCTTCTGGGTAAACATACGCTATATCTAAGGCCACGTAACCAAAGTCACAAATAGTGTGAAAACGTGAACCTATCATAAAATTTTTCACTTAATTATCATTTATATCGGCATAACACACATATAGAAATCGATCAAAATTCTAACCGGCAATAAGTGGTGCCCCGTTGTGATAGAATTCAATGGTCAGATTTGGGTCGTGAGACGGTTCGACTCTGCACTCAAAATGGGTTGCTTGTCCTTCAACTAATTTTGTTTTGCCCCTCAATTCCGATAAGAATACCGGTGCGGTAATTGGCCGCTCTTGAGGTTCGGCGGGTTTGCGGTAAACGTGCGACTCTAACAGTTGGATTTGCTCCAAACTGGACGGATGATGCGTGTCGTATATGATATTACGTTTTCCGTGCACATTCACGACGCAAGACGTGACCGCTTCGCCCATTTCATTGCTCGCCCTGTGATTCAAGTGATTTTAAGTTAAACAATAAATACTTTTATTTCAAACAAAATCGTTATTTACTTTATCATATAAGTTCCAGAGTCTTCCGGATATATATATAGAATATCGAGCGCTATATAACCGAAATCATTTGTGATGCGAAATCGGTGTCCAGACGGTAGTGGAACGCCGTTTTGATAGAACTCCACACTCATCGATGGATCATTTACGGGCTCGAGAAAGCACTCCAAGTGCACGCTTTGAGCCTCTTTAATATTATCCAAATTTTTTAGTTTCTTCGTGAACACCGGTTTAGTCGTTTCTGGCAGTGGAGACTCTCTACGCCTGTCTTGCGGTCGTTCCAACTCTTGTATTCTCAGTAGACTTTCCTCATGAATCGTTTGCGTGTCGATTATAGTTCTGCTGCCAACTCTTATCGTGGATGACGTGACCGCTTCTCCCGCAGCGTTCGTCGCTTTACACGTATATACGCCACTGTCTTCGTTGTACGCGTAGAGAACATCAAGAGAAACGTAACCGAAATCGTGTAACGTTTTAAATCGATGACCGGTTTTCAATGGGCGGCCATCGACTAACCACTCGACTGTCATCGACGGATCGTTAGCCGGCGTTAAAGTTGATTCCAAATGAAACGATTGTCCTTCTTGTAGATTCAACATGTTATGAAACGGTGTCCCGAATTCCGGTCTCTCCACCATTACTATATCATCGACAGCCACTCTTTGCCGTTTGCTATAGTGTTCGAGCGCGTGAATCGCGCTAAGACTGCTGGGCTGTTGTGATTCAATGAGAACACTGCCCCTTCCGTGCACTGTCAACGTTATGGCTGACGAATTGGATCCGAGAGCGTTCGTCGCTTCGATCTCGTATAGACCGGAATCTTCGGGAATCAGAGCCATGATATCGAGCGCTGCGTAACCGAAGTCATATAGCGAGCGATATCTATTACCGGCTGGTAATGGTTTGCCGTTATGTCGCCATTCAATGCTCATTGTTTCGTCAGGAAACGGTTCGATTCGGCACTCGAAATGAGCGCTTTGTCCCTCTTCTGCGACTGATGTACCGCTCAATTGATTAACGAATACCGGTTTCTTCTCGACATACATGTCCGAACTCTCCTCTTTCCGCGTGAATGTTCGGCTCTCGAGATACGAAATTTTACTCATGCTATCGGGGAATGATGTGTCAGACACGATAGAACTGGTCGCTTGAACGCGCAATATAGCGGAACTCTCTGCCTGTCCGAGAAGGTTACTCGCTCTACACGTTAGCGTCCCGTTGTCGCCAGGCTTTACGTAATGTATATCTAGCGCTACGTAACCGAAATCGTTTAGCGTCGCTATACGCGAACCTTGTAGTAAAGGCGATCCGTTTAGAAACCACTCAACGCGTAGGTTTGGGTCTCCAACCGGTAGTAGTCTTGTCTCGAAATGCGCGCTTTGATTCTCAATGAGCGATAGGTTTCTCATTGGTTGCGTGAAAACCGGTGGTTGCGCTATAATCTCTTCTTGATAACTGGTCTTTTGGCGTTTATAGTTTTCTAACTGATAGATACTCGTCATACTGCCCTCAATCTGCGATGTAGTGATTAAACTGGCGGTCGGATGACACTTGAGTACGGCTGATGTGGTGGTTTCGCCGAATTCATTGCTCGCTTTGATTAGGTATCGGCCGCTATCTTCGGGATACGCGTGCGATATGTCTAACGCCACGAATCCGAAGTGAAACGTTTCCACAAACCGCGAGCCCTGTCTCAGCGATTGATTGTCTTTAAACCATTCCACTCTAAGGTTTGGGTCGCCAACCGGTGTTAACTGGGTTTCAAAGTGGACTCGTTCTCCTTCGTTCACTTCGACGTTTCGCATCGATGTCGTGAATACTGGCGATTGGTTTATAATGTCGTCCACATACGAGTCTTTCGTGTAATACTCCCGTTCCTCCAGATATTGAACTTTCCGATAGCTGTCCGGGAATTGCGACTGTGTATCGATAGCTGCTCTTCCCCTCACGTGTATCGTTGTGGGCATTTCGGCCATCGACACGTCATTAGTGATTCTGCACGTGTAAGTGCCGGCATCTTCAGGCACGATGTCTAATATATCGAGTGCTACGAAACCGAAATCGTAATATGGCTTAAATCGGTGACCGGTAGGCAACGGTACGCCATCGTGAAACCATTCAACGGTCAAATACGGGTCATTAACCGGTTCGATCTTCGTTTCGAGGTGCGCAGTGTCGCCTTCGTTCAGATGTAATACTTTGAATTGAGTGAGAAATTTCGGTCGAGTTCTGATCTCTTCTTCGACCAACACTTGACGATTGTATTTAGAGCTGTCCTCTAAATACCGGATTTGCATAACGCTTTCCGGATGTTCCGAGTCGTAGATAACCTTTTGTTCCCTTCCGTGGCATTTGACTCTACACGACGATATCGCTTCGCCGAAGCAATTCTTTGCTTTGCACGTATAAACGCCACTGTCTTCCGGGTATACGCCAAGTATGTCTAACCCGACGTTATCGAAATCGTATTGCGGACGAAACTTGTGTCCGACCACCACATGGCGGTTATCTTTGAACCATTCGATAGACATGGATGAGTCACCCGACGGCGCAACTCTGCCCTCGAGATGAACGTTCGAGCCTTCAGTGGTTTCCACGTTTCTCAATGGGTTGACGAAAACCGGTGGCTTTGAAATCGTTACCTCCATTTCGATGTCTTTCCGGTAACGTGAGCTGTGATCCTCCAGATGTCTAATTTGTTGCAAACTTTCCGAATATTGCGAATCAGTTACTATACTTGATTGCGATGTAACGGTAACCGAAGCGCTGATTTGCGCGCTTCCCTGTCTATTAGTGGCGCGAACCGTGTATTCGCCCGAATCCTGACTTCTGGCCGAAAGTATGTCCAACGATAGGCACCCGAAATCGAATCGGGTTTGGTATCGGTGGCCAATCATTAATGGTTTACCGTTAAAAAACCACTCGATAGTCAACGCGGGATCGTTTACCGGTTCGAGAAACGTTTCCATGTGAACGGTTTCTCCTTCATTATAGATCGGAACTAATGTCGCGTTTTGTAATGGTATCCGAAATATAGGTATCATCTGTTTGATGTCTTCTTCGATAATATATTGATTTTCCCTGTAAAATGTTTTCTCTATACGTCTCACTTGTTCGACACCGGTATCGTAAAACGATGATGTCGTGTCGATCGCGGTTTTCGTATGCACGCGAACGTCTTTCGATAGTTTAGCAGAACCGCAGTTGTTTTTGGCCACAACTTCTAGTCTACCACTGTCTTCGGGTAAAACATTGGTTATGTCGAGCGCGACGAATCCGAATTCGAAATAGCTTTTGAATCGATGGCCGGTTGTCAGCGGATGTCCGTTAAGATACCAGTCAACTGTCATACTTGGATCGCCTATTGGTTCCAAACGTGCCTCAAAGTGCGCGGTCTGTCCTTCAGTATAATTTTCTTTGCCCAACAAACTGGTCGTAAACGACGGCTTTTGCGTAATTGTGGTTTCGGTATACTCTTTTCGCTTATAATAAGCCGAATCTTCCACATGACTTATTTTCTCCCAACTCTCTAAGCTTTGACTGTCAAACATAACGGAAGTGTCGGCAACGCATGATAGCTTCGCCGATGTTTTATCGGTTCCATTCATATTCTCCGCTACACACGTGTAGATTCCTTCGTCCCGTTTGTCCACGTCTTTGATTGTCAACGAAACGTAACCGAAATTGAAAAAAGTCGTTATACGCGAACCGGCTTTAAGCGGTCGGTTATTCAAAAACCACTCCACTCTCATAGTGGCGTCGCCTTGCGGTTCCAAAGACGCTTCGAAATGAGCGCTTCCGCCCTCTTGTACTTCGAGCTGATCCTTGATATGTACCTTAAATCTCGGCAGTTGTCTCGGCTCTAACTCCATGTCCACGAATTCGAACTTCGAATGCGTGCTTTCGCTTAATTCGGTTTTCTTCGTTTGCTGGAAGTACTGTTGCCGTTGTGTAGCATCAGTGGAACTCGGAGTGGGTGTTGGCGTCGGTGTCGGCACTTTCACCTTAAGCGATGACGTGGACATCGCTTCTCCTCTCGCGTTACTCGCTTTTACCATATATAAGCCGCTGTCGATTGTTCGCGACTGCGATATATCCAGCGAAATATATCCGAAACTAAACTGAGTGCTGATCCGTTCGCCGGAAATCAATGAATGGCCATTAAGAAACCACTCCACTCTCATTGTTGGATCGTTAACGGGACTGATTTGCGCTTCAAAGTGCACGTTCGCGCCTTCAATCGTTTCGATTTGGTTCGCTAATGGCCGCACAAATGTCGGACTTTTCATTGACACGCTTTCCTTAACGGTCTTCTCGTGGCTATAAAATTCCGAATCTTCTACATTCTGATACCGATGTATACTACTTTCCTCCGGTTTCTCTCTTTTCTCGATTTTCGGTTTCGGATTACATTTCAATGTGGCGGTAGTTATCGCTTCGCCATAATCATTGATCGCTTTGCACGTAATAATACCCGAGTCTTGTTGGTAAACGTGTACTATAGTGATCGCTACGTAACCGAACCTATTCGTGGTTAGTATACGATTACTCGATTCAATCAATTTATCGTTGAGATACCATTCGATAGTCAAATTCGCGTCCGAAGCCGGTGTTAATCTGGCCTCGAAGTGAGCCCTTTCCCCTTCGTGTAACACTAAATCCCGCAAATGCGTAGTGAAAGCGGGCTTTTGTGGGCTTTCGGGCCGTTCATGACTGGGAGACGGTTGGTATTGTCTCTCGTAGTGTTTAAGTATTATAGTCTCGGACTGTGGCGCGTGTTCGGGCTCTATAACTCTGTGCGTTTTCGGTAATTTTATCTTTACCTGTTCGTCGGGATAAACCCGTTTCTCCGCTTCCACGTACAACTTAGCTCTGGTAGCGGTGGTTCCGGTTTGGTTTTGAGCGGTACACTGATACCAACCGGAGTCACGGCGCGACACTTTGTTCAAAACCAATGTGGACGCGCCTTCGTTCGTCTTTATCAACAAATCCGGTGGTCTCGAGAAGATTTGTATGCCATCCTTTTGCCAGCTTAGGCTCGGGACTGGTGTGCCCACTGCTCGACAGTGTAGCGACACGTACTCGCCTTCCTTAACGTTAGTGGTTTGGAAGCGTTCCACGAATTTCGGTGACACTGTTTGCTCCTTTTCGACGATTCGCAGGTTAACGTTGAAACTCGCTTCGCCGATCTTGTTTCGGGCGACGCACGTGAACGACCCCTCATCGCTGGCTAATGTCATCATAATCATTAGCGCGTGTATGCCTCCCTCGTTAACCACCACTTTATACCGTTCGTCGTCTAATATTAGCTTATTATTTCGGTACCAAATCACTTCTGGTACTGGCCTTCCAGCCACGCGGCAGTCGAATCGGACCAGTTTTCCTTCGACCACCTCTTTGTCAAATGGAATCATGTAAAAGCTCGGTTTTATGCCCGAAACCGTTACGTTTTCGTTTTCAAACGTATACGTTTGAAATGAATCGCCTGATGTTATATTGCTGTAAAATATTTTCAAAATTTTAAATTTTAGTAAAGATTTTACGCGATTTATAAAGGCTTACATATTTTCCTTTTGCTGATAATAACTCGAATACTTCGAGTCGATGTCTAAGTGCGCCGAATGAACGGCACAACCATTTCGATTCTCGGCTAATACCGTATAATAACCGGCGTCTTCCGGTAATGCCACGTGAATTGTTAACGCGGCGACAGTGCCTTCGTATGTCATCGCAATACGTTGCGATTGCGGTATTCGTGCGCCATTTTTGAACCACGTTATTCTTGGAAGTGGATTCGCTTTGATAATGGCATGGAATGTCACCTCAGCTCCGTCTACGAGACGCACGTTTTTCGGTTTTTCCGATATGACTGGAGCTGATGGCGCTTCACTCTCGTCTTGAGCATAGATTACATTGTTATCGTCGTCTTCTTTTTGTTGTCGTTGTGTCAGTGATTGTCGAAAGTCATTGTCGTTTAATAGTTTATATTCAAAAATATTGACTTGAAAATTCTGAAATGAATACAATTATATAAAATAGATGATATATTTTAAGTCTATGTTTAGAAGATATGTCCTGGTCCTTGAAAACCCGGACCTGAACGTGGAAATTGAAGCCTTTTTTAGAAATCCTTATGCAAATTTTTTCAAGGACTCGGAGCTCGTCTTTGACTAATGGAATATACTTGTCTCTGAATGTAAGACTTAGAACTTTGCTCAAAATAATATTAAACGTAAACAACGCATTTTATTATTTATAACCTCTTTAAGTAATGCGCATTTATTAAGCAAGAATGTACGTTACATCCTGTTTTTCTTATGTCCATTTATTTAATAAAAGCGTTATCAAAATAAGTTTTATGCATATATTAAATTTATTGTCCTATATTTTACATAAGGCATTTTAATAATTTTAAGTCCCAGAATCCTAAGCTGATTAGCACTTGGACTTTTATGACTTTATTAACTTTGAGTTCTGAAGTCTGAAAGGTTTTTAGACGCGCTTTTACTCATCTTTAAACCTATCGGTAACTGTTAGTCATAAAATTAAAATAATTTATTATCTAACTGTTACGCAATACTACAATATATGTGACTATAATATATATTTTTAAATTCAATCACGATATACTCTAAACTTTTATCATTTATAAGTGAGATTAACAATTCTTACTTCAATATATGAAACACTTTGTCCAAAATCGTTATTTCCGTACTGCGTTCGCGTACTTATTAACGGCTTTTGAATGGGTTGCAAAGGTTGTTGAATTTCTACGATTTGTTGCTCGCCATACGGCATCGGTATTATCATTGCTAAATTGTTTGGATTAAATTTCGCAATATATTAGAATGCAATTTAAAATTAAGTTGTTTTTCTATTAATTACTTGGTGGTTGTCGTTGAAGCATTGCCACCAGTGATGCCTCGCCAGCGATATTGCTAGCAATGCAAGTGTACTCGCCATCGTCATCGGCGGTCATACGAGAAATACTCAGACGATATGTTCTCGTTTCTAGATTTTGGGTTATCGTATATCTATCCAAAAACATAATCATTTATTTTAGTAATGGAACCGAGAAATCGCTTAGATTTGTTTACTTTTGGTTATTTTGGAGTAGTCTTCCCCTTCTCTTCCATTTAACTTCGGGCTGTGGATTGCCCTTTACTGTGCACTCCAATACAGCATCTTCTCCCTCAACAATCGCGCCAACTGATGGTGGCTTTTCAAACTCGGGCGGTGTAGAGTCAGTTGGCACCGATTGGCTACGAAATTATGTCATCATTAGTTTGAAATATTGTTAACATTTCATGAATCAATGAAAATTCTTAGTTTGCATATTGTGCGCAATAATTTTAGCTAAATTATTCTAGTAAATGTTGATTTGAAGCAAAATTAGATAAAATAGTGTAGTGTTTAATGTAATCAAAGTTAGAAATATTTTTTCATAGAATTTAAAATTATAATTAATGATTTCGACGCATTATATCAAAATTTAAACATATATTCAACAAATTGCAATATATTTATCGAATGTAATTCAAAAGTCCAGTTACGCTTATAATTTACGATTTTTAATACCGAATCTTTTTTTTTTGTAAAATTTTAACAATTATTTAACTAAAAATAATATAACAAGTTGTGTAAGGAAGTGTCCTTTAAGTGGGTTGTAATCTTTCTAATGACCATATTTAGAAAATACTTCATCATATCTTGAAATGATTTAATACCTATTAACCTGAATTTCAATAATTGTTATAAAATGGTCGTGAATTGTTATCGTTTTTGTATATTCTGTATTAATTATTAATTTCAATAGTTATGACAGAATACAAAACTACACTAAAAAATCTAAACTAATTTATTTATTTATTTAAACTATAAAAGTAAATTGTTTTTAGTAACTTATTTAAACTCGTGCCTAATAATGTTTTTAAAACTCGGTAATGTTTCCTTCGTTTATTTATATACCGTATTTGTGTTTTTGTGCGTTTTTAATATTTTTGCATTTTATAAATAAGAATAGCGGTTAAAAATTTGTTGCTTTGTGTGCGTTGGCGTTGTTCTGCGAGATTAGCGAAACAAAAATATTTTTCAAATGTGCGTTAAAATTTAGAGATTAAGATAATACTGAACGAATAACAAAATACTTAAAGCATTAACGCTAATTCATGATCTCTGAAAGCTAAGAAAAATATAGCACCATTAGCTTCACTAATTTTAAATTTTCGCTAAGATTTCAAATATTTAGCTATTATGACAGACTACAGATTCAGATATACAGACTCAAAGAATATTAAGATGTCTTATAACTATTATAACTTAAAAACGCTAAAGTGTAAATTTAAATTTCGTTTCTAACGATTTAATTATTTTTTAAACGATTGCAATTTTATTGAAAAATTGTCATTTAATGATAAAAAAATAAATTATCGTTTAAATCCGACGATTTTTTATAGGGTGCGTATTTTTGAGGTTAATTCCCAAAAATTAGAAAAATAAACTTTCAAAAAAATTTTAAAATAAGAAAATCAAAAATTGTAAAAATTCCAGATTTTGTGAAATTTTTTAATTAAAACCCTACACTTTTGATAACTTTTTTTCAAACGATTTTTCTAACGTTTCTAAAGCTTTAATAATAATTTTCTTATGGTTGAATGAATTGTGATTTAGACATCAAAGCTTGATTATCATTAATTTATTAAAAAAGCAAACATATATCGCTTAAAATAATTTATAAAAATTTGATTCTGTTTTTTTAATAACTTCTGTTTCGAATAACTTTTAAAGTCAATAGTTTTTATAATAAGAGAATTTTAGAAGAAAGAATTGAATTTCAATTATCGCCACTTATTATAATTATGTACAAAAACTTATGAACTAAAAACATACAACAACTGCCGTTTCACACATCAATCAAAAGCTAAAACAAGCAAAATAAACTATTTTGCACTTTACTTGACTTATTTTTTTACTAGTATTCCAATAGAAAATTCCAAAGCGATTTTCTTACAAGTATTTTAATTTTTTTTAAAGATTTGACATAATTTTCTTAACATATTTGTATCGTCACCAAAATATTCCAAATATTAGGTCTTATAAGAAAAACTGTAAAAATAGCTGCGGATGTAATTATTGAGTTTTATATGCTTATCTAATGAAGCCTAAACGTTATTTAAGTTTATTAGTTCTAATAAAAATAAAACGGAACAGAAAATCTACAAATGATTTTCCTCAATAATAAATAATATAATAATTAATTAAAAATATTATTTTCACTGAGTTTACCTAACAATATAAAACTAGATATAATTTTTTGTTGTTTAAATTAAATCTTTTTTGGTCCTTTAATATTACTCATTACAAAACACCTGTGGCACTCATAATAATGAATGTTAATTAATTCTGTGTTTTACATTATTACTTATAAGTAAGGCTTTGAAAATCCTTAGGAAAAAGGGTACAAAATCGTTTGTTAACCGTTTAATAAAAAGGTTCGAAATCGTTTGAAAAATAGTTTGAAAAATTTTTAAGTTTAGTTACAAAAATTAATTATTAAGCTTAATGAAAAATTAAGCCTGATTTTTTGTTAAGTTCACGTAAAAAATAACTTTTTCGAAATAAAAAACTATTTTTTTGTAATAAGTAAAAATTATTAATTAATAACTGTTTAAGCTTAATAATTAATTTTTGTAACTAAACTTAAAAATGTTTCAAACTATTTTTCACTATTTTTTAACTATTCAGTTAATAATTAATAATTTTTTTCACTAAATATTTTTTACTTATTACAAAAAATAGCTTTTTATTTCAAAAAAGTTATTTTTTTACGTGAACTTAACAACAATTCAGGCTTATTTTTTCATTTACATTAAAATTGCACAAATAATGAATTCAAATATGGACGTATATTAATTAAATAATAAATTTATACCTAAATTAAGTATTACTTTTAAAAAAATTATCAAATTCGAAAAATAATTAAAAAATTTTTAAATCGTTAGATATTTTAAAAATCGTTTGATTCGTTTACTTAAATTTCACATATTAGGACCTCTTAACTTTTTTTAAATTAAAATTATTTCATTTTAAAATTTTCGTTAAGTTGTAATTTTAAAACCATGGTTTTAACCATTGATTCGTGGTTTGGTTCGGATTGATTTTAATTTTTAATATTTTTGATTATTTGGTTTGGTTCAAATTTTAAATAGAAAACCATTATATAACCATTAACTATTATTTATATACAAATGATTGATGCAATAGGTGTATATTTAGCGTTTTGTTACATAACAATTGCAAAATTAAGCGATGATTAACACGATTAACTAACAAATGTTTTTTAAAGCCACATAAAGTTAATTAATCATTGATAGCAAAGGATTTTTTGATAAAAACATTCTAAAAATTAATTTATAATAAAATTATGTTGGATAATATTTTGGATAATGGTTTAATGGTTTAACCAATGGTTTGGTTGGTTAAATTTTTTAAAGAATGGTTTGGTTTGGTGTGGTTTGAGAAAAGTCGAACCATTAGCATCTTTAGTAATAATTAAGGACAACCAAATTCGGGCAAAATATCTACCAAATTCGGGAGGGATTCGGGATATCAAAAAACGCATTTTCGGGGCAAATTCGAGCTATGCATAATTGTATATATTAAAAAATATATTTAACAAAATTAAAACATTTTTCAAAATATTTTTAATTTTTTTTAGAAAAATTTATTTTTTGATGTTTTAAACAATCCCCTTTAAAAATTCATCAAAACTTAATAATATAATTTTAAATTTTGACAAAACACATCGAATTTTAATATTGAAAGTTTTCAATTTTGGCTTTATCTCTTAAACTTTAACAAAATTAATAATAATTTTGAAAATTTTAATTGATTCGGGCAATTCGGGCGAAAAGTGAAAATTCGGGGAATAGGGGAAAGTGGCTAAATTCGGGGATTCGGGCAAAATAAATAGGGTTTAAATTACTTAATTGTTCCTATAAACAGCTTTTATAGATCTCCCAGAAGGATAATAAAAACAGTCGAGATTCGGGGGAACCCGAATTTGGTTGTCCTTAGTAATAATACAACATAGCATTTAAAAACAACATATGAAGCAGACACTGATTGACCTCTCAAATCAACCTCTGATTTCTCAACATTTTCGACTAACTTATTCCAAAAGGGTATAATGAACGAGGTTTTCTTCTGGAGAATCTAATAGAATAACATTTATACATTACCAACTGTTATTTTTAATAATATAAATGATGAATTGTAATATGAGATTGAAATTAGTTTTACAAACATAAAAAACCCGATAACCTCTTGATTATAGTTCTATTAAAATAAATTCTGCCAATTATATAAAAATCTATTTAACTTATTTTATTGATTGCGTTGCATCAGTTATTCGCTATTAATAATAGTAAAATAATAACAATAATATAAATAATAATCATTGAAAAACAATTGGAGTGTTACTAATGTTTGCTCAGCGCATAAGAAAAGTAAGACAGTGGCTAAGATTAGTGGATAAACTAGTTTTAGTTCAATAAATTGTGGTGATTATAATTTAAGCTTAGGCTTCATTTACTATATTAAATTTTTTTTAAAATCATTGAATAAATTTTTTTTTGCGATTTAATAAAATAAAAATTGTATTATTACTGAATGACTTAAATGTTTTGAGACTTAATTATTTTGATTAAACTCGCATATACTGTACTGTATGAACTTTTCAATTTATCATTTTCACGAAAACTGGTAATTAGTTTCCATCTGAAAACCTAATTTTTATTCTTATTTTTCAAACATATTATTAGAGATATTATATACTTCGAGGTATTTTGAATAATAATTCAAAAAATAAATTTTAGTGTTCAAAAATCAAAAAATTTCTTACTGAGAGTAAAGTAATTATCAAGTTTGGTCTTTTATAAAACTTGTTTTTATAGAATTCAATAAACGTTATAATAATAATCAAAAATGAATTTGTGTCCATAAAAATATTTAATATATAAATGAGAGAGCGATAAAATAATTGCTTTCGATACATAAAAACCTATTTATAAATTCTCAATTGACAGTAAATTTTTTATTGATTTCTTTTTTCTTTAATCTTTTTTTTAAATAGGAAGTCACTAAAAGTGTGTTAACTAAACCATCGGAAAGCCTAATAATAACAGAACCGGCAACAAAACTGGCCAAACAGGTCAGAAATGAACAGATTCCAGAGATGCAATCTATGAATACGTATTCATTCACTAAATTGGAGAATATGTCAACAACGACACAATCTCCGACACAATTAATTGGCGATCAACACCCAAATAATAATAACAATCAAAATTCGCAGAGCAATGCGGATGTTATTGACACTTCAATACACACTGGAGTAGACGAGCATGAAGTAGATGTGGATCTCAGCCAATTACAAGTGTCTCTTCCAAATGTTAAATTTGACTGCAAGGGTAGAACAGAGGGATATTATGGAGATCCAGATTATAAATGCGAAGTATTTCATTATTGCAATGGTGATGCGAACAGAGACACTTTTTTATGTCCATCAAACTCGAAATTTAATCAAAAAGATATGACATGCGATACTGAATCAATAGATGATTTATGTGTGTCAGAGCCTGTTTGGGGTCATAATCATTTGTATCCATCAACAGTCCAACCAAAGTATTCGCCTCCAATCACTGTTACTAAGGATGAAACGCCAATTATTAGTTCTAATCATACTATTTCTGTCAATGAAAATAAAAATAATTATTATTATGGTCATAGTGATCCTATGGCTGATATCGTTGGGAATGAAGATCTAAGAAAAAACAATAAAAATAATGACAATAAAGGTAAAAATAAAATAATTTTTGAAATGAAAACACTAAATACACTCAATAAAATTAAAAAACATTTTCTAAAAAATACATATTGCATATTGGTTTTCAATTAATTACGATGTCATAGAATTTATTTTTTGGTACAGGCGATCACGCTCGAGCGCAGCAATAAAATGATTCTCACCGCTCGCGCACACGCTCGGCTAAAATAAAAACACTCGCTCTCGCTTTCTTGACTCTGAACATGAACCAAACGTCTATTGAAATGGAATCTTGATGTTAAAAATTTTAATTTGAATTAGTATAAAATTATTTTCACTAACGAATAAAAATAAACGTTCAAAAATTGAAAAAGTTTATTTATAAACTTTATAATAAAAATATTTAATTATTTTCGTGCTAAAATAAATTATTTATGCTAAACTAAAATTTTTAATCGAAATAATCCTATTTTTTCAATATAATTTTAAGAGCCTATACGCGGTATGCTCTGTACCCTCTGTATGCTCTCTCGCGCTGAGCACCCAACGCTCTGCGCTTCCGATCACCACTGAGCGCCATACGCTCGAGCGTTTTGCATCACTGCCTATTAGCAATTAAATCTTACAAAAAGTAACCCAGAGTTCAGTTGTAAGTTTGAACAACCAAAACATTTTTGATAGAATCTATTTGGTTATGTAATCATTTTCTCTATTTTTAATTATTAATATGTATGACAAGTTTTCACGTGGATTTTAAATTATTTAAGATATACATGTAATATTATAAAAATTTGATAATCAGAATAAAAGCAGACAAGAATGAAATTAATAATTACTTAATTCGATACTTACTTTATAATTAGTGATGGCAAGAAGCCAAAGGTGAGCTTAAGCTAGCTTGAGCTGAGCTGAGCTGAGCTTGAAGCTCAAATTATGTTGTCAAGAAGCTTAAAGCTCAAGCTCAAAGCTTACCACATTTTTTGAAGCTCAAGCTCAAGCTCTGGGATTTATGATAATTGAGCTTTTTTGCCATCACCAATAATAATCTTAACATTTAATATTGTACTGTAAATACTTATCCTTATAAATTTTCTCTAATTTTTTATGAGTTTTTTAAATCACTAAATTAAACTCACTAATCAATCGATAATTTAAAATGGAATTGATTTGAAAAAATTTGAATTTAGCAATATTCCTAAAAGTTAATCTTTATGATTAAAAGTTAAAAGAAATTTCAATTTCTTTTAGTCAGGTATAGCGCTAAACAAAAATATAAAATAAGATTTGTTCCATAATCAAATAAATAGGAAGCTAATAAGCGTTACTTAATGTTACGTAACATATCCGTCAAGCTCTTGTCTGCTTAATTTTTCATGTGATTAAAATTTAATCATTAAATTATTAATTCTAGTAATTTTTAAAACGATAGCATTGTTTGAAAAATATATCATATTAATAATAAACACTAGATTATTAATAATATTTTATTGGATAAATTTATTTAAATTACAAAGTCTGCTGCATTAATGAATTCGTGATTTAAGAAAATGTCCAATAAATTATAAATAATGAGTATTATCCAGAGTAACTGATATTTAGATTAAATAAACAAATGCTGTGAAACTTTCTATCCGTAAAATGGTCCCAAACCATAGCCGCCATATCCCCCATATGGTCCACCATAGCCTCCATATCCGTAACCGCCATATCCATATCCATATCCATATCCACCGTAACCTTTATATGCTGGATATACACCATTATCCTAATGTTTTAGACAAAAATTTATAAATAAAGCTATTGCTGGTAAGTATAATCGCAAATACCCATTGGACTTGTGTTCCTAATCCTCCATATCCTTTAAAACCAGCTAAAGTAGTGTCAGCCAAGAAGAACACTGCAGCAAAAGCAATCAGTATCTAAAAATTAAAAATGAATTAAATGAGATTCAATAAAACAAATTCGATGCGATTGTATTATAAGTTTCTTACCGATAAAACCAATGTATTCATTGTTGGATATATAATATTTTTACAAATTTCAATGATTTTCAAATAATCTTTACTTTTCTAACTTCAATTGTGATCATGAATTTATCGAAAGTTTTTCACGCTTTTATATGGCAGATTGAAAGGGGGATAATAATCTGGTTTATGCATAATTCTGTCAAATTAGCTTTGAAATGTCCTGTTACCACAAGGAGATAATAATGTTTAGTTCAAGGAATAAAGATCAATACACAAACGTATTGTTATTCGAAGTACAATATCGTTCACACCCAAACTCATTCGGATTGTGTTAATATACAGACTAATACTATATTCCGATTATTATTTAATCAGTAATATACCAGTTAATTGTAATCAAATATTATAATAAAATGCTTGTCGATAAATGCAAATATTTCGTGTTATAATGATAGAGAGTAATACAGTACATTAATCTTTATAGCCTTCAACGATATCCTAAAGTAAATTATATATATAAACGATATCCTAATCTGTATAACTTTATACTGCATAATGATTATTGAATTACTGCACATTAATACTGCTTAAACAAAATTCTAACATTTTTAATAAAACATCTTATATCTTAAATCCTTATTAGTTTAGATTTCTACGAACTTATAGCTATAATTATAAATGCTTAAAATATATAAATGTTTTTACATTTAGATAAAAGCAAAAACAAAAATAATAAGACATATGCATTCAACTATTTTGGTGGAAATTTCGGTGACCGTTACCGAAACCCAACCACTAATGCTAATGATGGCCATTTAAGTGAAATCGATCGTAAAAACAATAGTAATAATAATGAGAGCAATAATAATAAGTTTGGATCAATAACTAATGAAAATAATTATAATTATAATAATGATAATGAAAAATACAGTCCAGTAGTAAGTTATTCTGAACCCAATTTTCGTAAGAAGCAAACAGTGACACAACAGCATCAGTTTTACAAAGAAAGTTCTCCTCAAAATAACTTCGAAAAACAGATTGAAAAACAAATACAGTCCGAGAATAACAACCAGTTTTTAGAGCAAAATAAAAATCAGAATAAAATGAATGAGCAAATATTTATCGAACAGATAGAGCATTATCCGTATTTAAATGATAAACCATATATATCTTCAGCTCAATCTGAACCAATTGCACAAATGCCGCAAAGAACTTCAACCACTAAAAAACCATCATCTGCTCCTTCGACTGTTAGAACTCGACGGCCACTAAAACCGAATAATTTAGAGTCATATTTATCAGATGTTGGTGACGATCGGAAACAATCAAATGTGGCTCAACAAGAATCACAAGCACCCATTTTTGATTTTAGCTCATTCTTTGAAACACAACCTCCAAGTGCTCCTCAGTCACCACAGCATCACAATGAGCCACCAGTTATAGTAAAAAATTGGATAATACCGCAAAATGATTATATACCACAATACTTACAAACATCGCAAACATCCACAACAGAGAGACCTGAGAGATGGCCTCTCGTTAATCCTAATGAAGCATTCAATCAAATCCCACCAAAAACAGTCGAATATGATCATCCGGTAAGAACGCAATCGCATATTAGTAATCAAAACTTGGATACTAAACCAAAATGGAATTCGGCTAAAGAACAAGTTGCGGAACAATTGCCACAAGAAAATGGAAAACCTCAACAAAATAGCGCTGTCATGCAAACTTGGAATAGTATGGAAAAACATCAGTACAAACCAGATATTCGTGAACATCATAATGCAAATAAAAATAGTGAACCAGTGTTCCAGCAAAGCTTAACTCCAGAGGCGGCAAAACAAAACATGTGGTCTCAAGAAATTAAAGATGATCTATCTTTACCTTTTAGAGAGCCGGTAACTAATTATCAAAAAACTCCACTAAAACCGAAATGGACTCAAGAAATAATAGAAATGATAGAATTGCCACATAACGTACAAAATAACGAGAAGAATTCACACATTAAAAATGTAAATTTAACTCCAGAATCAAATATGCATAATACACAGTATTCGGTAGAGTCTGCTATCAACTATAATAGAATACCAGACCAGCAAAACCATAATACTCCACAATCTAATCGAGATATGCAATTCAAGCAACATAGTCAACACCAACAACAGCATAAAAAGGATAATCGTCAACATCAGAGGCAAACAGGTTTTCAAGAATCACAGCAACAATATCAGGGATCAGGTGTATCGAACAATAATGGAAATTATAAGGAACAAAATGGAGTAAATCAACATAACTATGTATTTCACGAACGATTCAGACCAATTAAATTATCGGAAATAATTCCAAATAAAGATGAAGATCTAAACAGTGGACAATTTCCTCTTAACTTAAAGTTTTCTCCAAAGCAACAGCAATTTTTTGACGAACAGTTAAAACAAGTGATTGCCTCAAAATTGAGACCGAATGTGGATCCAAAATATTTGTCTCTAGAAAACCCGTCTAAGTTACCGGCAGATAAGAAATTGACTGGTTATGTGGCGGAAGTTTTGCCATCAGAAGATGGAGCTGTTATGTCCAAAAAACCTCATCAGCAAAAATCAGTTAAGCAAAGAAATAAGGATAAACATGGGAATACCAACAAAACTAATAAGCAGAAGAAAACAATAAGTACCGCGAATTTTCTCGATGAATTATTGTCCACCGAAAATGGTTGGACTTTTAAACATTTTGACTCGAATCTAGATTCAGCTTTCTCTCAAGCGTTTCCGATAATACCGATATCGTCATCAAAATCAAAAAAGAAAAACTATCCATCAATTAATTTGTTTGGACAAAATTTCCATCAAGTTAGCCATCCTGTGGGAGCGATTCCATACCAATCAGCGGTTATTCCTCAGTTATCAGTACAGCCACAGCCACAGCAGACAATTCATTTACAAATGCCATCACATCAGGTTCATCAACAGCTACAACCAGTTCATCACAATCTTCAAGCTCAGCACTCATTTCCAATGCAATATTATTTACCATATTATCCTATGTCTCAGCAATTAAGAACTCGACCATTTCAACAGCAAAAACTTAGAATTTGGAAGTAAATAAATAAATACACAAATTTTGGCTTCCAATTAATATACGATAAATCATTTATATTTTTTTTTGAATCGAGTCATTGAATAAAATTCGCATTTGAATGTAAATAAAAATACTGTATGCCTGTGTTTGTCTTTTTTTCATATAATCCGAAGTATAAACGTTACCGCAATTCTGTGTTTATATATTATATTATACAGTATATTAAATTTAAGTTAAATGCTTTTTATGGTGTTTTTATGTTTTTATATTTAATTAATCACAATTTATGTTTTAATTACGCATAAACATATTTTTTTTATTAATTTATCTTTAGAATTATTTTTTTTCGAGTTATTTAAATTGTATTTTTGCTTTCAATCAAATAAACCTTATAAAACAATTGCAAAGTTATGCGTATAAGTTTAAAAAACTTATTGGTGTTGTTGTTATGCCAGATTAAACTAAAAATATTTCAAAAATATTTTTCGTAATTTTTTAATTTTTTTCAATATATCTTTTAATGTATTGAATTGGTTGATGTATGCATTTTTACGTTATATACATAAACGCAAATTTATGTCATTCTTTTAACAAATAATTAAAAATAAAATAACTTTTTAATTATACAATTTTTACAATTTATATTCGTATTCATTCAAATATATAGAAAAAGTTATGAAATACACTAATACTTATAACTAATTTAATCCTTTAAAAGCTTTTCAATATATGCTTATTATTGATAAAACAATTTTCATTTAAGTTTTTTTAAAATAACGAAACAAAAATTATACACTAGAAAATAATCTATTATTACATTTTTATCGTTTTATTATACTCAATAAACAGTTATTTTTTCAACAATTAAATATAGTTATATTGTTAATTAATATATAGTATATAAATATCAATTCGATCGATCGATAAATTACAAGATTTAAATAATTGATGATTTTTAACTTAATATGTTGTTATAAACAAAAACCAAATAAAGCATTGGAGAAATAGAACATAACAAGAGATGGTCAACAAATTAGAAATTCGATTAACTTTGCAAACTCAATGTAAATCTTGTTTTCTTCAAACTTGTCAATTATTTTCAATTAGTTTTCTCGCCCTCAAAGGGCTGAGAGTGTAAAAAATTGCATCGCGGCTGAAATCGACACTTGCCTGTGCGCGCGAAGTGGCGACAAATCGTGTTTTGCGCGTTACGAGGAAGTCTCGGCGGTCGAGCACCCATTCCTCCGGGAGCTCGAACTGGTGGCGCTTGGTTTGGATATGTTTGCGCAAAATGTGGTGGCGGTGCGGGTGCTTGAGTCCCATCATTGTGGCTCCATTGTGGCGGCATTGGTGTTCCGTTTGAAGGATAAAACTGTGGATTTGGATGCTGAGGTGCGCGCACAGCGAAAGGGTCTGGCGGTGGCATCTGAGGCATCGGTCCGCTTCCAAACGGTGCCATCAATTGCTGAGAAGCTCCAAAATTCGGAAGAAGTGGCGATTGTGTCTGATATGTCGACGGAATATTGCTAGCGGTCGATGCGTGTCGATTGAAACTTTTCGAAGACGTCGATGAGTTACCGAAATCTGATGTTCGCGATGGAAGCACTTCACCAGTTTTTGGTTGCGGCAGATCTATAGTAGAAAAGTCGTGAACATTGTTTGGGTTGTTCTCATCTTCAAGTGGTATTAATTTGGGCGTTTCTGCGTCACTCGAAAGAGACTCGCTTTCAGGTTCACGCGGACTCTCAGGTATTTGGTCGCGAGTGTAAAATGATTCCAAAATCGTTCTCATTCTTTCCATTTGAACGTATTTTTCGCGCGAATCTTTCCCTAAATCGACTAAAGTTGGTATTAACGAACATCGAATCAGTTTCCACTGCGATAATGTCTTAACGCGAGACTGATAATCATCAGCGATATCAAAATGATTGGCACATCTTCGCGCCATTAGCATCACTTCCGCCTCTTTTTTCATATCACTTCGCGTGAGATCACTGAAAGTTCCAGTTCCTGTCGGACGCGTAACGTTCACTCTTTCGGTTTCGTCTAAATCGAAATAACGCACTCTTTGTAGTTTTGACTCTTCAACCCATCTGTAAGTCAATAATGGAAATAATGGTAAACATTAAAAATGTTAATAAGGCTCGGGTTAAAAGCGTTAGTTCCGTGGTTAAGACTTTAACTTTAATTATGGCTCCAGATTCAGATTATAAAAGGGTAATTTAGGCTTAGGCTCCAAATGAGCCAATGGAAACTAATTATCATATAAAATTTTATAAGAAAAATGCAATTTTAATAAAATAAAATTTAAGCTTGAGTTCAAAAATTTATCGCCACATTTTTGAATTATAAAAAAGTACGCTCTGTTTTAGTACACTATTACGGTATTATAAAATAAAGCTATAAAATAAGGTTTATTTTATAAGTTAATACTATAATTATGATCAGTGATGGACAACGCTCGAGCGGATGGCGCTCGGAGCTGAGCGTGCACTTGTGAGCGTGAGCGAGCGTTCCGCGCGTCTGTTTTAAATATTTTTCTACCGTATAGATAGAAATAGTTGAATAAAATCATTCTAATTTCTATAAAAATTAATTTTAGAATTATGAATATAGTTTATATTGATTTATTTTTGTCAAATTAAATATAAATTAAAATTTTTTTGTCGAGATTTCTCCAAAATTGACGCTAAGTTTACGCTCAGCGCTTGAGCGCGTAAATAAAGTGAACGCCGAGCGTTTCGATTTTATCGAGCGTAAGCGCGAGCGTTGAGCGTCAATTTTATGCCGAGCGCGAACGTGAGCGTGTCCATCACTGATTATGATATTTTTCAATCATTTTGTTTCAAAACTCAAAATGGAATCATAAGTTGACTTTTCTAATTAACGTTATAAACTATTTTGAGAAAAAATTAAAATGTATGACACGACTAACTCCCAAATCTTAAATAGTTGAACAAATAATTTGAATTACAAAGAAAAGCGCAAACATATTTAGGATATATTCAATTCAATTTATCAAAAATGAAATATTTTTATCGTTTTGATTGTTTTTTTTAAATCGCGTTAAAATTAAATTCAAAGTTTAAGTTCGGTAATTAAATAATTGATGAAATATTGCGTAAATAAAATGAAAACAAATATGTAATACAGACCTCACAGACTTTTGAGAATTTTTCTTCACTAACATCAAAATAGGTTTAATCTTATTTGACTGCGGGCTATATTTATCAATTGTTGTGGCACTGGATTGTCTGCTAATCGATACTGACTTCTCATCGACTATAATATCGGAAACATTAATATCGACATTTATATGACTCATCTCTTCATCAGTAATATTCGATTGTAAACCCATCTGTTCTACTTGTTCGGCAGTACTATCTATTATTTTTATATCGTCGTTATCTTCATTGTCATTAGAGTTATCAGTTGGCGAAAGTTCTACTTTTTCATCCACAGTGTCCTTATAGAAAGAAATTTTCGGAGCAATCGGTTCATTATCTTTACTATCTTTGGATGAAGTGGAAGCACTCACGCGACGCTTCTTCTTCATTTGCGATACAGGAGGTGCTATCAATGCATCCATAAAACTTGTGGAATCCTGTGTTTCAAATTAAAACAAATCATTTAATAAAGGTTTAAATTCTAATCCAAGTATTTGTTTGGGAAGAAAAATTAGTGATAAAAAATGATGAAATACAAAGAGCGCATCAATATTTATACAAATAAGCATTAAATTAGCGTTAACTATCTATAACTTATACGTTCGAAATACTGTATAAAACTTTTTTTTAACTTATAAATTAAATATTAGATAATATGGATTATATTGAAATAGTACATCAATTTATCTTCCATTTCTTATATTTACTAATTTTTTATTTGTAACTTAAGAGAAATTAATTTATACATTAATAACTCGAATAAATATTAATATTTTAATATAAGCATCTTTGGTTTAAACTTTTCTTAATATTTATTTTTCAACTTCAATGGTGTTTTATAAACGCTAACTTTTACAATGCAATGCAATAAAATCATATTTTTATTATGTACACTAAGTTTTCAAACTTATTTCGTATTTAGACATTTATTTTGACCAGTTTTCACATATTTATTTCAAAGATCTATAAACCTAAGATTAGAATAGCATTATCCTTAAGATCCGTTCGTAATAATTGGTTTAACTCCAATTTGATAGCTCTTTGTATTTCATAAACAATTAGTTAACAATCGATATTACACCGTATTATCGAGTTTTCATCGCATTATATCCAATTTTATGTTTACCTGTAATGTATATGTTTTAACAGAAGGCGTAACCGTTTGGGGTATTGTTTGCTTAATGTCAATCAAAGATTTTTTAGAAGAAGTAGAATTAGAAACCAAATTCGAAGGAGAAGTTAAAGCAGTAGCGTTTTGAGTCACATTTTCATTATTGGGACCTAAAAGGGGTTTATTGCCGGCAGGAATCACCAAATTATCGTTAACGTCACCTGATTTTGCTTTATTACTGATACTTTGATTTAAACTATTGTTACCCAATTTTTTCAGTTTTCGTGGAGAATTCGAAGAACTAACGATACCGTCGAGACGAGATTTGCCAGGTTTTACTTTAGCGGTTGTGGGTCTCACCGATCGTATTACAGATACATTATCTAGTTTTTGATTGTCACTACTCATTGTGATTGTCTCATCAATAGCTTTTGATACAAACTTTTCACTACTATTATCAGAATTTTCGTTTACAATAATCAAGTTATCAGAAGCATTGTTATCAGTCTTATTCCTAATTTTTTTAACAATATGTCCATGAAGTTCATTATCAGTAATCGCAGGCTCATTGGAATCCTTTTTCCTCTTTTTCTTGTGATCCTTATCCTTATCCTTGTCTTTATCCTTGTCTTTGTCCTTCTTTTCGATCGATTGGTTAATCATTAGAGTCCACTTATCGACCACTTCTTTAGCCTTAATTGCCAGCAAATTACTGGTGTTATCCGTATTTTTCGCTATTTTATGAATTAGTTTAGGCGTGTCGTTCTCTTTTAGTCTGTCCACAGTCATTGGGACAATAAGTAAAAGTTTGAGCAATTCCTGAAGAAACGCGTGATTACCATTCTCTTTGGCCAGTTTTATCCACGAATGGATTGTTTCCCATCCGCCACTCTTTAGAAATCTATTTGTTATTTAAGTTCGGAGAAAGCGGAGTAAAAGTGAATAAAAGTGTATATGAATAGCGAAGTAAATGAAACGTTAAAAGCGAAGCATCAAAAATCGATAATCACTTACTCTTCGAGAACATCTGTTTTGGTGGACAGCAATACATTGCAGTAAACGCAACGCGACACCAGTTTTCGCGAAAACTTTTTCATTAAACTATGTTTAAACGAAACATCAAATTAATTAAATTTAATAAAATGTGATCAAAATGATGGATGAATACCTTGAAAGTCGTGGCACTTCATTGGCGTTTTTGATGCCACCATTCGATGTCAATAATGGGGAAAACGCGGCCAACAATTGATTTGGATCTATGGGCGCCTGTAATCATACAAATCAAATAAATGTATAGTTGTATAGCCATTTTGTTATAATGTATACTGTATATCATAGAGTATATCATAGATATCTATATTAGAGTATAACACAACATAACACAACACAACACAACATAGGGCTTGTGTTGCGTTGCGTTGTATCGCTTCGTATACGTGTTATGCTATACACTATACACTATACTCTATGCTATTAATGCTAGTCTTATATCAAATGCATGTTTCGCACCATTAAATATATCATATATAATATGGTTTTATTGATTTAATCCAAATCTCTTTTGCTATCTGTTTATTGTCAAATCAAATCAAATCAAGGAATGAAATGAATGTGTTTGGTATGAATTCGTAAATGAGAACAATCAACATATACAGTCATACGTCTCAACTAATACAGTAATACAGTGTTAGTCAGACATTTGTTTCTCGTTCTCTCCTAAACAGTATATACAGCTATAGCCAACCAACGTATACAATCATACCCAACGAGTTATACTCGAATACTGTCCAATAAAATAGCATACAACAGCATTATACACAATTTTATATCAGTACTTAAACGTAACGCCATCTATCGAACGCAATCCCATCTAAATTAATTTAATGCGCATTTGAGAAAATCTTGTTTTTGCATTGCGCATGCGCTGATTTTTTATATAAAACGTAGTTTCAGATGCATGACTATAGTGTTTGATATTTTTACAAAAAAAGCTCCAAATCCGCATTTTTCTGTGGATTCAAGTGAGGAAAGAACTTGAACGTAAGAAATAATTAGACTGCGCGTTACACAAGCGCTCAGAATTAAACGAAATGTGCGCGTTATGTTAAAAGTAAGGTGATATGAGCTAATGTTGTGTTTCACACTCAGTTTTATAATATTTTCAAAGTAATATTCAGAGCCTCTAACTTCGGAACTAAAAGCTTAAAATTACTGTCGGAAATTCGGACAGAAAATTATCTATTTTCGGAAAATTTTAAGCAAAATTCAATCTAAATTATGTTTTTCATACTTTCATGGAATGATATTTACTTTTTAAAACTTAGAGTTTAACTCATTTGATTTAAATTTTCTGTAAGAGAATTAAAAACGATTCATCCAAAAACTATTCAAATTTATACGACACTTTTTCAATAAGAGTCTATTTTTCGGCAATTTGTGATTAAGTAATTTTTTCGGGTTTTCGGAAACTTAAAGTGGTTTAAATTTGTTTGTTATTAGTTAAGCAATTCATATATTAACTGAGCCCACATCACAATTATTTTTTTCCCGCGTCCGAATTTATTTCCCGAAATCGCATCACTTTCCCGCATTTATTTTCCGAGACCGCTTTTGAACAGTTAGCGTATATATACATTTAACATATTTATACATTTTCTTATAATATTTTACATAATAAACACAAAAGTACAAATTTTGAAATATTATTTGCAATAATCTTTCTTTAAACAATAAAAAAAATTTCAATAATAAAAATTATTACTTCATTTTAATTATAAATGGATTAATGTTAGACAAAAACAGAAACAAATGCAAACAATTTCATTTTAATTATAAATTTCATTTAATTTGCATATTTAATACATTTAACGTCACAGAGTCACTGTTAAATTTTGAAAAGTAGGTTTAAAAAAGTTGTCGACTTAGTGGTGCTAAATTATAGCTATATTACGTTGACATTAGCAAAATTATAATAGAGTATAGGTCCACGTTTTGAAATGAATACAATCGTAACCGAAAAATATGAATGAATGAATGGTCATATAATGATAATTGATTGTCAGTACTGTTGCAATGTCTGTACTATTGATACCATAAGAAATGCCCGAATACTGAATTGATAGTCAATTAGTGAATCAAATAAATATGCACTTAAATCAATTACTAATTAATTACTAACACTCATGAGTTATATGAAGAGGCGATTAATACTAAAAACTATGAGTGAATGAGTGTATGAGAAGTGAAAGTAAATGACTAAAAAACATATAAAATAATGGCTAAAATGTTAATGAAATGTAAGCGACGCTTACGTGTGCTTATGTTAATGCGCAGTGTATTGATAGCTCGCAGTCGCTTAACTTTAAAAATATTGTTAGATTTTGTTAAGCCTAAGCGGCATATGTTTTCAATTATATATATTTTATTTTAAGTATTATTGATTCATTTCAAATCACTGTTTAATTAATTAATTAATTAATTGTTTGTGTACACGTTTGGACAGTGGCGGACTTAATCGCGTCAGACTGTAACGCTGGACACGCGTCCGAATAAGTATTGTTTTGTCGGTATAAACTGTTCTCTTATTTAATTTAATTAATAAATATATTTTGACGGCATCCTCACGAGTAAGTTTATTGACCCCCCAGTCGTTGTATTAAGGGAGGGAACCCAAGGTTAGGCCTAAGAGTTTGTGCGGCCAACACGTCTGAATTGGTTTCGTTTTGCGTTTTGACGTGTCTTTAGTGTCTTCGAGTGGTAAGCGATAAGGAAGTGGTGGTACAGTATTCCATATAACAATAAAAGACAATTTAATTTCAATAAATGTATTAATGAAATGTATAGAAAATGCATACAAAGTGAATCGTAATTTTATAGTTAATGTTTAAGCATTGAAAGTCACATTGAAAGTGAATGCTTTCAATTCAACATATTGTAAGAATTGGTAAGTATTTTATACATAAATAACATATCAATAATAATTAATACTAATAACCAATACTAATAATAATAACATATTTTATGGCACATCAATATATTATTAAATTCCGAAAGTTTTAATTAACCACGAAAAAGTCTGATTTCCGAAAAAGTAGAGTCTAATAATATTAAACAAAAATTACGATTTAAGCTGTTCATATTTTGTTTTAAACCAATCCTAACCATAAAGAGATACCGATAATTTTGGTGAAAAAACGAAGGTCTAAAACATATTTTAATTATAGAGTGCCCCCTGAACTAATTTTCAAATTTTGTCTTCAGCCAATATGATTTGAATATAGTCCTCTATTATATATAGTAGTGACCCAAAAGTCACGTCTTCTAAGCTGCTTTATACATCACATTATAGTACATATTCCGTTTAACGATTTGCTTACACTTATTACTATTATGTTATTATTACTCACATACACTATCAGTTTATATTCTTTTATAATGCATATTCACATATTATTCAATTCTTACTCACATACAACCATATATAAATGTTTCGTTTTGGCCAACAAACACACCTGTATTAACTCTGTGATGATAAGTAACACACGTATTTTATCATAATAAAAGCCTAATTTTGGTATTTAAGCGAGCATTAACTGTTTGATCAATTGGTTAAGCGAGCATTACATATTCCAATAATACGATTCAGCCTAGTGATGCACAAAAGTTAAAAGTTAAAGAAATGTCTTAACTCTTAACCTTAACTCGCAAAATTATTTTAACTTTTACCTTAACCGGTTAATAATATTCTTAACTAACTTTGACCGGTTTAACGAATTTTGACCCGAGTTAACTCACCTTTTTGACTCGATATTTTAAATTTAATTAAAATGTCCAGTATGAGTAAAATAATACAAATTAAAAAATTAAAATTTTATAATAGAAATTTTTAGTGAAAAATTATTATATTTAAATTTTTTATTAACTTTAATACTAAGATAATTTTTCTTATTACCAGATTTCTTAATAAAATTTATGAAAAACTATATAAAAAAATTAAATAGAGTTAACCTGTTAACTCGGGTTAAGCTTAAAATTAACCGGGTTAAGAAACTCT
>JAQGAW010000198.1:0-37946 GCA_034698025.1 Phthiracarus crinitus
TGAATTTCTAAAAGAATTATCAAAGAATTTTGTTATTATTCTCAAAGAAAATTTTTAATTTGATCAAAGATTTTTCAGAGAAATTCAGTCAATTTTCTCAAAGAAAATTTTACCCTTTGCTTATAATATAAACAGTGCAATGCAAAAACTCGTTGCTTTAAGAGCTCGTATAAACATTTAAACCTTAAATAAAAACTTTAACGGGTGAATAACTTTATTAACTTTAACAGCGACTCTGTTAACAGAGTAACCTATTTCTCAAGTTTTTAAATATAAATATTCAATAAAGCAATTAATAATTACTACAAATATAAACTTATTTTTTCAAATAAAAATCAAATTCAAATTTAGACTAATTAATCATGTTTTGAAATAAGATTTCAATAAATATTAGCTAAAAATAATCGTAAAATAATAAATAAAACATAATTGATAATATGTAATCGAAAATATAGAATTAAATACTAAAATTTTTATATAAAAAAAAGCAATATTAGTCACTATGATTTACAGTAAGTTCATATGATGGCTATAGGCTATAACTACGTGTAATATTAGTGTGTGTTTTGCATGAACGTAACAAAAATACATAAACTAAAGTTGACAAAAGCTAAACTATTAACTGTTAAATTTCCATAGTTTTTTAACACTAATTTACTATAAAATGATTAACTTTTTGCGTTAAAAATATTTAGCTTTACTTATAATCTAATATTGAGCGTACAGGTAATAAACTTTTGATTTTAAAAAGTATAATATGTAATGAGTATTACCCTTAATAATTAACATTTACTACATTTACTTTAATAATTAATAATTGGTGCTACGCTCGAGCTATTGTACTAATATCGTGAATTTGTAAATATTTAATGGCTCGATCTTTAATTAAAATCATTACTGTAATACCGGTTATTTTAATTTAATTTCTAAGCTTACGATTATAGTTAAATATAGTTTGGAAAACACTTACCATCACAGGTCCAAATCGACGGAATACACTGTCCGGTATGATTGCAACGAAACCAATCGTCAGGACATGTTCGAGTTAGACAATCGTCGGTCTCATCGGAACCATCGGTGCAGTCTTGATGTCCATCGCAGCGCCATATCGTAGGGATACAGTCGGTATTATTACACTTAAATTGATCAGAAAGGCAGCCGTAATCGCAATTTTCTTCATCAGAGCTGACAGACATGTTTTTATATGCGTCATCGCAATCGTGATCGCGATCGCAGAGCCATGTCATAGGAATGCATTGACCAGTTCTGCATTTGAAAGAGTTTGTTGGACACGAAGTTTCATGTGATTTGGTTTTGCAATTCGCTTCATCCGAATGATCCCAACAATCGTTTTGTCCGTCGCATATCCAATCGGGATGAATACACGCTGTAGTCGATGGACAATTGATGAACTTCTGTTCGGGATCCCAAAACAACGGATGCTTCGAGCAATCAGGTCGCGGACAGTCGATCTCATCCGAGCCGTCATTACAGTCCGGATCAGAATCGCATCGAAGCTGTTTGCCAATACATGGACCGTCTTTGCACTTAAACTGTTCTTCTCCGCACTCGCACTCTCTCTCATCGCTTCCATCAGAGCAATGAACCTGACCGTCACATCGCTTCGAATCAACGATACACCGATTGTTAGTGCATCGGAAAAAGCCTACGGGACAGTCTCTGAGCGCGCAATAAATAACATTCTCATCGGAAGAGTCGGGACACGCAGATATTCCATCACAAGTCAATTCGAATGGTATACAAACACCAGTTCCGCATTCAAATTCGGTGTTCGAACAATTTGATTGTTTAATAACACACGTTTTACCATTCGATGATAAAACTCTGCCAATGAAACATCTGCAATATATCGTACCATTGGGTTTAACGGAGCATATATCCTCACAGCCGCCGTTCATCAAAAGACACGGATTAAGAGTACAATCTTCGGTATCGTTTGAAATGGCAATTATACCCATCGGTCGCGCGACATTGCGTCTCAGTTTCAACAGTTGAGAACCAGTAAACTTGTTAGACCTGAAAACTGCGTGCGACACCCAATCGGTCCAATAAAGCCAATCGCCATACACAGCGATATCGAACGGATGTTGCGGTGTTTCACTGAGTAACACATATCGTTCAGTGCCATCCATATTGCAGCGCTCGATTTTGTCGAGACGAGCGTCAGACCAGTACAGCTTTTGGAGTTTGTGATCGATTGTAATGCCGTTTGGCATTCGAATTTTAGTAGTAATTATTGATTGCTGATCATAACCACTTAAATATGCTCTTTGAATGCTCGGACTTTTATTATTCCAATTAGTCCAATACACTCTTGAGGCACAACTATCAACAGCAATGCCTCGTGGTTTGTCTTCGGAACCTAATTTAATAATTTTTTCGATTTTTGAAGCCGGAAGACGTAGATTTAACCGTGAAATGGAAGCATCGCTATTACTAGTCCAATATAACTCGCCATACATCGGATCGAACGCCACGCCCTCAACTGAGCCCTGTTTTTCGACTAAAACTTTATGTCCAGTGTTATTGAAATAACTACTACTTATGGTTCCGCGTTGAATATCCGAATATATAACCGCTTGTGAGGAGTAATCAAACGTAAGACCGATTACATTTCTCATTTGGTCTTTGTTAGTAATACTAGGATACGGAGCATTTAAATAATCAAAGTCATCGTCATTAATATGAATGCTGTCGATATCCGTTACTCGCGAATACATTATAAAAGCATCATAAGGTTCACAAGTTTTGTTGTCAGTGTCCGACACTTTTCCGTGAGAACACGCGCATCGATACGGAACTGTTGGTCCTTTATATAAGCACAACTGCTGACAGCCACCATTATTTATCGAGCATTTATTATTAATAGTTGTCGGACGCTTGTAAAATATTTTGATATTTTTGATGTTATCTCCCAAATCACTTTGAATGGTCACAACTGTTGAATTGGGATTATCTTTATCCGCTCTCATAATAGAACCGCTGTTGTAGACAGTGTCGGCCCAATAAATATACTGATCAAATAATGCAATAGAGATCGGACTCTCGATAATACCTCTTATTACTACTTCTCTATCATTTCCATCCAAACTCATTCTTTCAATTGTATCGGATTGCGAATCACACCAATAAATCTTATCTTCCAACACATCAATCGCTAAGTCATTTATCATATTAATTGAATTATTAGTAATTATTGTACGTTCACTTCCATCGAGTAATGATCTTTCTATGCGTGGAGTTAAGCCGACATCACTCCAAAATAAATAGCCCTGAATAGGATTCACGGCAATAGCTGTCGGTTTATCCATTTTTCCTGATATAATCACGTAACGATAGCTGCCATTCAAACGCGAAACTTCGATAATATCGTATTCAGGATTAACCCAATAAATATTACTTGCTATCCAATCGATAGCGAATCCTTCAATCTTTTCAATTCCATCAATAATAATCTGGTGATTAGTCGTGTCTCGTTTTATTCTGGCAATGTTTCCGTCTTCGCTGTCCACCCAATAAATATACCCATCTTTGTATTCATAATCAATAGTATACGCCATTAAAACGCGAGACATCGGTGGCATAAGTTGTTCTTCGGTATCATTTGGATTACAGCTGATGCCCTTAAGACCCCAATTCGATGAAAAAAGTAGAAAAGAATCGGTTCCAATACAATGTGTGGCATTATTGGGATCGACATGAAACCCTGTCGCACATTTGCAAACCCTTTCCAAATTGGAAATTGGAAGACATAAGTGAGAACAGTTTCCATTATTACTTTGACATAAATTGCTGCCATTTTGAAGTGAAATATCATACACTTTAAGTGTTAGCACACTATCACTATTATTTCGAAAAATCGAGAGATCGCTGCCATTCGTTTTATCGATCGAATATATACCATTGTCGTGATGCGATGAAAACAGAAGTTTATCGTAAAAAATGGATAAACTAATTGGTTCCATCAAAGTGTGAGTGTTTTCGCCAGAGTTCCAAACAGTGACGATTTGATTCGTTTCGAACTCAAAGTATTGTATGGTTGCGCTCAAAATATTAACCCAATACAGACGCGATGGCGAACACTGAAAATCTATCGCTAAACTTGACGGTTGATCCAAATATTTGTTATTGGATTTGTGTACTAATTCGGTGACAGAACTGCCATCCATCGACGCTTGTGATATAAACGAGTCTTTATTTTTTGTATTATCGTCGTGATTGTCAATGCCGTGATCGGCCCATATAATCAAACCCATGAACGGATGAACGGCGAGAGATCGAGGAGTATATACGCCTTCATTGATAATCTCAGATATAAATTCTCCATTTAAGTTACAAACATATATTTTTGCTTTATGTGGTTCTTGCGATGTAACGAATAAGTTACGCGAAACCCAATCGATAGCAAAACCGTGCGGATGTTCGATAACTGTATCGATTATAGTTTCAACTGCACTGCCAGTTATTGACGCTCTTTTAACTTCGTTTAATTGCGAATCAGCCCAATATATCTTATGCTCAATAGCCATATAATCTATTTGTTCGGCAGATATAACTTTTGGAAGATTGATTGGAGGAATGGTGTGATAGTAAGGCTGATCCAAGTCTACACCTTTTATTTCGTTGGGCTGAGAGATGAGCAAAACTTTTTCGTTACTAAAACATGTTTTATTATCATCGCCTAACTTCATAATATGCGGACATTTGCATTGATAAGTATTATTTTTATTAATTAAACAGAGATGAGAACATCCACCGTTATTAGTATTACATTCTGAAGTGATGTTATCAGTTGGCTGTCGCGACGGATGAAATATTTTAATATCAAATGGCTGTGTAATTGCTCTTTGAATTACACTAATATCAGTGCCGTTCCATTTATTAGCCCTGATTACTGAATTGGTTCTCCAATCCGTCCAATAAATATAATTTCCAAATAGAGAAATAGCGAAAGGATGAGTAAGATATTCGTGACCGCGTAGTACTTCGTGGTAATCCGTTCCATCATAGGTAACAGTATTTATAGAATCAGATCTGGCGTCGATCCAGTAAATCCTTTTCATGACATAATCGAGAACAAGACCGTTAGGCCACGCGCCGTCACTCATATCTACTTTATAAACCAGTCTGCGATCCTCACCACTCATAGACGCGCTTTCGATTCGCGGCAATTCGCTGTCCCAATCGGTCCAAAAAACAAGCCCATAGCGAGGATCTAATGCTATCGCTCGCGGACTAACCATTTGTCCAGCAATTAAAGTTCGCCTAAAACTTCCATTCAATTTCGCCACTTCTATCTGATCCAAATTACTTTCAACCCAATAAATATTCTTCGCAATCCAATCAACAGCTAAACCTTCGGCGGTCGCCAAACCAATTTGAACGATCACTTCGATGTTAGTAAGCGATCCTTGAATAACAAATCCGCGATATATCTTGTCATCCATTACATCGGTCCAAAAAATCACATTTTCTTCGTTTGAATGATAAAAATCAAGTGCTATTGTATTTTTAAGTCCGGATATGAGTGGCTTAACAGCTAAAGTGTTCAAATCAACAATTCTTATTTCATGCCTGTTTGAAAATATGATATAAGGCGTGATAGGATTAGTGCTTTTGCATGTGAAACCATCTGCTTCTAACGTATAATCGGTAAAACATTCGCATTTATGCGAATCATCCAATTGGACACACTTTTGACTGCAAGTGCCCCACAGTTGGCACGGATGCGCGTCAGTGCACGTCACGCCATCGTCAGCCAGTGTCAGACCATTGTTGCAATAGCAAGTAAATCCAGGACTAGTTGGCAAGTTATGGCACAATCCTTTACAAGCACTGTAAAAGCAATGGTCTTCGTGACACATAACGTCTTCATCGCTGCCGTTCAGACAATCCACTCTGTTATCGCAAAAACGCGATATTTCTAAACAAATGGTTTCATTGTGTTTGCCGACACACGTGCGGTTCGGGAAAAAGCAATCAATCGAAACGTGCTCTTCTACTGTTTGCGTGCAATTTATTTCATCGGAATTATCTTCGCAATCGTAATGCGAATCACATTTTTTGATGCTATCGATGCAGTGTCCAGTTTGGCAGCGAAATTCATTGTTAGCACATTCGGTCACAATCGACGCATTGCACGCTAATTCGTCGGAACCGTCGAAACAGTCCGCCTTTTGATCGCATGTCCACGCGATTGGTATACAAGCGGAACCAGAATGACAGCTGAATTCGTTGTTATGGCACGAAAGTGGATCAACATTTGTTCGGTTATAAGTGTTTGAGAAACAATTTTCTTCGTCGCTGCCATCTTCGCGATCGCGAACACCATTGCATCGAACAGCGCTATGCTGTTCATCACCGAATGTTCCATTGGATGCTATCATAAACACATAAACACATCATTTTAACAATAATTAATAAATTACAATACAAATTACCAATAAATATTAGAATGAAGAGAACAATGACCACATTTACAACTGAGATGCGAGCTATAGATGACAGCATTACCAATCAATCCGTTGAATCCGTCACATGAATCACTAAACAACTAAACATACAAATGATTTAAGTATAACAATATTTCAAACGATAAATCCATTGTTGAACTGTTTGTTTACCATTAATATAATTGATTAAGTAATCTATAGATAGCGTTACGTGTATCGCCAAACACATAGAAATCCATTCATGTTTTCATAAACAAAATAATTATGAGATAAGCATTGAATGTGTTATGTAATGTTATGCTATGTTATGCTATGTTATGGTGTGATCACAACAAAATGCTTATTAAGTAAACATTTAATATTTAATGAAAACAATGCCGATTTCAGACGAGAGTAAAGCTAATAATAAACTCGATTATAAGCAAAAATATAATAATCTTAAAAGAAAACTAAAATTATTAATATACGAAAATGAATGCTATTCATCGGAATTACGGAAAAGTGAGCGTCAATTGCTTCAAGTTTCGAGAGACAAGTCGTTTCTATTGGATCGACTGCTTCAGTACGAAAACATAGACTCATCCACAAGCGATTCAGACGACACTCTGTCCAGCGATACCGATAACGACCAAAGAAAGAATGAGCATAACTCAAAAAAGTATGTGTAATTGTTTTATATCAATAACAATATGAATCATGAATTTTCAAACCATTTTTCGTTGATTTGTAATGTTTGCAAAAATTTCTGTTATAATAAATTTGAATAATTATAGAAAGAAAGCGCCAGAACCGCTACCAGAACCTCAACCGATGCCGAATAATCCAAAGAAAAAGAAGACAACGAATCAAAGCAATGCGAGTCGCGTTAAAACCGCTTCTTCTGGAAAGCCTTCAAAACCTGTATCATTACCTTCCGCTTCGAACTCATTGGTGACTGCGAACCCAATCACACCATTAATCAAAATCGAGTCCGCAGTATTGGCTGCGTGTTCGCAGTCGTCGATTGCGTCATCCAATTCATCGGTTCCGAGCACTCCTGACGGACACATGACCGCTGAAGAGCTTGAGAGGCATTTAGAGTCTCGTCGTCAGCCAATGGCTATGCTTATGCCGGAAAAAACTCCTCTCACTGTTCCCGTTGAACTGTTTAGCAATGAATCGAGTGGTTTACCAGATGACGATAATAATTTAAACTTGAAATTAATGCAACATTAACTCTGAATAAATAAATGTTTTTTATTTTGAAAATTAAATATAACATCACATAATAAAACTTTGTAAACAGTATTATCGGTAAAAGCTATCAATAAACAGCTCTTGATTTATATAATAGAATAATCTTAACGTTAATTAAACAATTTTTGTAATTCGATACAAAATTTTTTAAATAATTCGTATTAAAAAATAAAACTCAGCGATTGCCACAACTAATGCCGCGATCAGTCCTATCAATACTTGCTGCGAAAAAATAAATTTTAATTAAATATCAATTAATTCTTATTGGTTTTGTTAAAAAATACCGCCGAAACGTGTGGCTCTGGAAGTGCGTACTCAACCGCTTTATAAGTGAATAGAAAAGTGCCACCGATTGCTAAAAGAGCGTTAACCATAGCTATCAAAGTCGAACGTATTTGACGAACTAATCATTATTTTATATTATAAACACACAAATCAATACTTAAAGCATTATCTCATGTGATTATCTTACATTCACTGCCAATCGATAATTGATTTTTAAATTGACTATTATTGTTACGAACGGTTCGCGAAACGTTGTTAGTCATCGTAAAGTACTCATCATTGGCTGCTTTGCATTTTAATCTCTTTATTCTTGTCTCGAGCTCTTCATTCTATAAACCCATTCATAAATATCATATCGTATTTGATAATTCAGTTTTGTTACATTAATAAAACGTATGAAAACCTTTCGAGTTTGTGGCAAAACGATTCGACATTCTTCTAAAAGTTGGTAAAAATAGTAATCATATTTTTGGTCAATTCTCTGCAAATATTTATGAATTTGCGTTAATGTCTCGTAATTAACGAGTTGTTTGTTGTGTTCTTCGCTTTCGATCGCTTTCTTCAGACAATCCAACGCATTGTTGTCCGATTCGGTCAATGTTTCCAATTGCTGTTCATTGCTCTCAATTGCGAACGATATTCGTTTACGAATATTATTCCCCAATCGATACATACATTCTCTTGGATCCAATGACGATATTGTGGACAATGAGTTTGATTTCAAATTAGCCATCAATTGATTAAAAACTTTGTACAGATTTTCATTTCAATTGTAAATATCGATATATAATACTGTAATGTAACGTAAAATTACAATCATTTCATGATTTTGTACATCAATTATGTTCCACAATATGATACTCAAAACTTTTTGAAACTTCAAATATTGTTTTAATTTAGTTAAATCACTTTCAATGATTTATTTAATAGAAACTAAAGCTGTTTTATGTGTTTTCATAATTTAATCGATACATAATTTGAAGCGTTTTGATGAAAAATACAAAAATCTTTTGTAAATATTGTTGTAAAAAATCTTTTATAATTTTGTTTAGTTTTGATTCAAACTTTTGAATAAAGTTATCGCACAATCAAAGGCATATTGTGTAACAATTTAATTGTTGTAACTTAATATTAAACAAAATTTTCTAACAATACTATAAAAAATCCCATATTTGTTGTCATTCTCGCGCATTAATTTAAATGTTTCTTTAATTGATTTTGAATAACTTTAAATATTAATAAATTCATTAAAAGAGATACTTTCGATAAAATTTGTTTTCTATTTTTGATAAAAACTCATTGTGATATCATAATCACAAAAATGAAGTTCAAGTGTTTAATCATAAGCGTCTTAATTGTAATTTTATTAATAAATCAAAATTTTGGTGATGACTATTGCAGTCAAGAAATAAAATCTATTCTAGCGTTTAATTTGGGGCGTTTTGTGTTCATCATTGACGAAGAAAGTGTTAATAACATTTGGCAGTTTGATAGCGAAAACAATATACTTGTCGACCAAAAATTGGACATAAACAGTATTTTCGTGGGCAGTAAGTTATCATTGCTTCATAAATAAGATATTCTCTGAGTTAAATAATTATGAATCCTAAGACACACTGATATCAGTGAAAGCAGCGGTTGGATTCAATTTTAATAGATGTAAAGTCGGAAACTCGAGCGGCAATTACTGCGAAAAAATATTGAGAGCGAAAAATCTGGTTCTGGCGGTCGGACTCAAGTTTCAAACTGAAACATCGCCGCCAGACTTCGTTTATTTTTCGTATCGAATGGAATCGGATAACACACCCGAATTGACACTTATAAGTGAAGAAACCGAAATGGTTTGGGACCTCAATACTCATGGCTCACTCACTGATAGCTTTTGGATTAAAGATGGTTCTGATCTGGTTTACCAGTCTCTAGTTTTCGCTCCACAAAGAACTGAATTATACGCTTCCGTTAAGTCTAGTGAAGGTATAAACTCTCTATATTTGAAAGACATGGACAAGAATGGAGAGTGGAGTGAATGGACTCGCGTTAAAGATATCGGCTTTATAGGCATGTTTTGTATTAAGGGTAGAGTTTTTGGTATGGATAGCAATAATATAGTTCACGAATTTATTTGGACTGACAATAAATTGGAGTTTGAAAAGAATGTATGATATCGTTAAGCAATTAAATCGTACAGACAATCATTAAATTTTTTAAATTCAATTTTCAGGCTAAACCTCGAGAGTTTTTTAATTGTTACCAAAATTCAACTCTATCTCAATATAAATCCATCACAGATAACGGTAATACCGATGAGCCCTCAAATACAGCTCAAACCTATAGTGAAATAGCCGTTGAAGACGATAATCAAACTGCGATTACAGATAGGAGTACAAACAAATCCGATCCAAAATCAAACAAAACATTACTGATAATTATAATTGTTATATTCGTATTAATCGTAGTTATTATACTGGCGATCGTGCTTTGGATTTGTTTCCGTAAAGTTTTTCATTTTTATGCAATGATTTAAATTATAGAATTCTTTAAAATTAGAAATAATTATTTTGATTGCTTTTAGGTAAAAGAAATTCAATAACAAGAGAAACAATTGAAGAAGAAAATCAATCCAATAGATCTTTGGATGAATCGAAGATAACCGGATTGAACACAAAATCGTCAAAAATGAGTCAAAAGCCGTCGACAATGAGTTCGGGTTCGAGTAGTAAAGTGTGGAAAAAAGGAACAGCAAGTACTGAAACTATTAGATCAAAATTAAGTGTTAAATGATTTTATTAAATATCATATTTTTTATTCTCTATTGTTTACTTTATACGTATTTTTTTAAATAGTTTTTAATTGTTATTTTCATAAAAATAATTTTAATACACAGATTTTTATAAGAAAAACTTAATTTTTTAATAATTATTTTCCTGATTTTGATAACTTTTTATGGAAGTAATTATCTCATTATCTCAAAAATCTTATTATATTTTAAATAAATTCTGACATTACATAAAATCTTTATATAAATTCTATAATATTTATTTCATTTATATTCCATCAAAAAAATGTTTTTACATTTCACATTCAATTTTATTTTTATGTGCGCTTTTTAGGAATCGTTTTTTATCGAAGCGCTTATATCTGCAGCATATATAGCTTAGTATGTTAGAGTAGCGCTCTGTTTGCAGCGAATAAACATAATGTCTCGAAATACTAGATTTTGTTATGATTTAAAATCCGACACTAAGAGATTAAATCGAACAATAGAATAATATCGAATCGAAGTTCCACCTCATTATAACTTATTCAAATAATTTACTGTATCGTAAGGAGATTTTTGTTAACTTCTCAACGCTTATATTCAGTAAGATTTTCTATTTGTTGTGCAGCTTTAGATAGCGTTAGAGAGTCTCTAACTTAGAGACCGAAAATGTGTTTAACGGGCTTTCAGTGCAATATTAACCCAAAAAAACGGTTACATGATTTGAATTAATGATTTTTTTGATAAAATCAGATACAATTCCATTAAAATCTTTCACATAAGCTTTAATTAATTAATTAAATGATAAATGTCAGACTCAATGCACAAAAATTCGCATAGTATTCAAGAAAAAGGTGACAAAATCTGTTAATGACATAAATTGTAATAATTATTTTTCAATTATTTACGTATGAAATAATTTTTTTCGCGCAAGAGTTGGCTCGATATCGAATTATATAAAGCGTTTTACTCGTTATGTTCAGGAAAAAACTTTTTGCGGAATACAGAGTGTGTAACGTAAACTCAAAATTTCAGCCATGCGTTCATTTATTCATTTATTTGAAATGACTGTAAAAGAAGTTTTACTCGTTAGTGCGCACATATTACATCTCATCGCCACATTTGCCCTCTTAAGCACTTGTAATTACTGCACTAATTTGTTTTATCTTTTTTTGCTCTTTTGGTTATAAATATTTAAAACTTATATGCTATGCTCATGAGAGCCAAACGTTAATTGAATTAAGTGACAGTTGACTTAACGAGCGAATGAAAGGTCAACTAAACTATGGCGACACTAGATTTTATTGTTAATTGGATTTTATATTCATTTTTTAATTTTTTTTAGATTTAGGAAATATAATCAAACATAAAATTAAATTCAATTCTTGATTAAATTACACTTTACTTTTTATAGCAATATATCTAAATTTAAATTTTCAATAATGTATTGACGGAACATAAATACCAACAAACAGAATAAAAACTTAAGCTCACGTTTTAGTATATACAAAAACTTACAAACATTTTCTGTTAAGAAAAGTAAGCTAAGATATTACAAGAGCTTTAAGATAACACAAACGTTGATCATAAAGAATAATGTTATTGCAGTCTATAAAACTAGACAAATATTTTTAAAAGAAAAAAATCAATAATTTTTAAGTGAAAAAAATTATTCAATAAAACGATTCGATAATTTTATAGAAGTTTATATTATGGTAATACAGACAATACGCTATGATAATGGATTTTAGATTCAAAGTTATTTGCTAACTAAATAATTCAACACATCAGTCAATGCCATCAAAGTTTTTTGCTATTCAATTATGCGACGAACGGGAAAAATATGAGCAAATATACGATTTCGATCAATATTTTTATTTCCATACTTTCGTTTGCAAAAAAAAACTTTTATAAAAATGGAGTTAATTATTTCGAATGCAAACTAAACAAAAACCTGTCTCTATTTCAGCCTATTTTAAATTATGATCTGAATAAATATTTGATCAGCATTAAATTAAAACGCAGTTCGGCGTTTTTTTCTGAAACATATACTGTAGAGTCTAAAATAAAAGCAATACTGCATATAAAGCTATACAATATTTATAACTAACAGTATTTTTATTAGTATTTGTTCTTTTTTAAAAAAATTTATATATATATAAATATAGGGATCGACGATATACTATCATGTATTGTCTAATTTTATTTGAGAACATCGAGAACAAGTGTGATCAGTATAATGAACTCATTTTTTGCAAGTCCACACTAAATCAGTTTCTATGCATTCATTCTATTCATTCCTATGTTTTGTTTCGTGCAATTTATTCTGTTTCGGCCATTTATTATTATTCTCGAGGGCTATGGAAAGAAAGCCTGACATATACTGGCAGTAAAATGAGCTAAAATCTGCTACATCTGCTCTATTGTATTATTAGTTCGGTAAACTTAAAGTATAACTAGAGGCGGCAATTTGATGTAAACGTAGAAACGATAAAATATAGATGGCTTGAGAATATGATTTCTTCTAAAACAATGGAGTTTTATTTTGCTTTTACTACATTCACTATAGACTGTAGACTACTCTTACAGTTCAGATATTGAGTATCTTACGAGTTAGATTTTGACTGCACTAAAATATTATGTATAGCAATCTTCAATCTACTATTATGTTCTTTGCATTACATTCAATCGTATTTTTCTAGAGGTATGATATAATGATACTGACGAGAGCAGAGAGAGAGAGAGAGAGAGAGAGTTCTATACTGTGATTGCAAGTTATGGTCAAAGAGTAGAGTAGAGATGAAGAACAAAAAATAAATCCATAAAAGCTTAGTATGATTTCTTGAAATTGGATATTTTTGACATAACCATCAGTTGGAGTATTGTAGTATTGGAGTATTGCAATCTCAAAAGAGGCATTATTTTTAGAAACAATGATTGCAACTGTAATGCAAAATGAAAGCTAACTTAAAACATGTCTTATGTAGAAATTATCCATTGTCTGTAAACTTTCATTGTCGAAGAAAGCGAACTATGGTTCTAAACAAACACACTTTCCATCAATAATATATCACAGCATTTTGTTACAATATTTGGCTATTTTTACGTTAACGCTCCTCTAATGCTTAGATTATGCAATGCATTACTCGTCCAAACCTTTTCAATTCATACATTTTTAATATAAAGTACTTAATTTGAGATATACTTAAAGAGTTATTTTTGTTTTTTAGCCTACTATTAAATTTATAAATCAATACTAATCTCAATTCTATTGAATAAATTCTACATATTGTTAGCAGTTATATAAATAATATAAGCAATATATTTTTCCATCACATATTTATCGCTTTTTTATCTAACTTTCTCATAGAGAAGTTAAGCTTGTGGATATGAACATGTCTGTCCGTGGGTCAGTCTATCTGTCTGTTTTCGTGTCCGCAGTCTTTATATTTATAAAGGGATTTTATTTGTACTTTATATTCATAAATAAATAATTTGCCCAGTTTTGACCTAAAGACTAGAATAATTATTTTATAAGTTTTAAAACATATAGTCAGCCCTCAGTTCTTGTTTGTAGTTATTGTCAATAATATAACATTTTTAATTTAAACATTTATTATTAATAAAACTGAAATTTGTTTCGATTTCTAAAGTGTAAATTTCAGGTTAGTATCAAACAATTTTTGTTGAACATATTAAAGAACATATCAGCTAATGATAGCATTTTTATCGTAGAGTTTATCAATAATTCATTTTTGTACAAAAGATAAAATATAAAATAAAATCTATATATAAAAATGTTTTTCTCTCGATTATAAATGAACAATAATTGTAAAGATGACAAATACTCGCACAAGAAGATTGATTTTGAAATTTGTATTCAGAATTGAAAGCATGATTAACTGTTTCAATTTGTACTGTTTTTTGAAAAATGACATCAAATTGATGGATTCAGACAAATATATATACGAATGTGTGTGAATCTGTGCGCAGTACACAACCCATGATATCTGTACTTAACATTTTCAATGAAGATTTAAAAAAACAAGATAAATATAAAATCGCAAATTCATATAATAACACTAAATTAAGTTTTTATAATTTTTATTTATAAAAATATACATATTTTTAAATTATTAAACATTACAGTTAGTATTGAAAATGAATATCATATAGAGATTATTAAAAAATATTATTAAAGAAAAAAACAATATATTTTAATCGAGAAAATTCAAAATATTAGAAATTTAAAAGCTTATGTATTTATACTGTAATAAATTAAAATGATATTTTTTCAATTAAAACAAAAGCTCGCAATCTTTAGATTCAATTTACAACGAAATTATTTTCTTCAAATCAAATCAAAGCAAGAAAACGGTTTTGAGAGATAACCGGAAATGAAGCACTCATTAGTTGACGATTCGTTTGTCTTGTCATTTATACGCGATATGTGGTTATCAAACAATTCATTGTTTTGTCCGTTTTGCAAATATTTCGAAACTTCATTGATCGCTGTTAGACACGAGTGATTGCGTTGAGCACAATCTTTTGTTTTAAATATCTCATTATTCTCTTTGTTATTAATTTCCGAATCATTCTTATTAATAGTATCGCAATCTACTCTTAGTTTTATTCGTTCAATTTGTATTCGTCGAGCTTTCCTATCAATATCGACAAAATTAAGTAAATTTCCGATAATATCTTGCAATTGTTGGACGAAATTGAACTTCACTTTTCTCGATTTAATGCTTGTTTCCATCAAATCAATGTGTTTATTGTCGTTTTGTTTAAGGCTTTTCTCATTTTGCGCAGCAGTTTGTCTCGCTTTGTTCATTAAGCGTTTGTTCTCTATATTAAAAACTAATGGTCCGATTCGGCTCATATTTTAAAGTTGTTTCAGATTATTTGAGAAAATTAATTTCCAAAAATATAGATTAAGTACTTGAAAGTTGTTGAAAACAGAAATTAATACAAACAGAACTTCTGTAGATTTTAAATATACAAGAATACCATATTAAAAAAGCATTCATAATCATTTATTGTTTAAACCAAGCCATACAATACAAATTGTAGCGCACGTGAGTTCATGTCATTTAAGCAAAATATAAAATTAAGTGCATTGTTTCAGTGCTATACAGTGAGTATATTCTACATCACTATTTAATATTAATAAAGCACGAAAAATAATTAATAAACAACTAGAATAATGGTTTGTTTTTACTTTTAACGAATTTTAATTAATAAAAGTTTGTTAAAAATGGTGGAAATATTTTAAAGTTTGCTCATTTTAATGATAATTTTCTATAAATCAATATAAGTTTACATTTTGGAAAATTTCCTTAAACATCACATGAAGTTTAAATTAAATAATCATATTTCTTCAGGCATTTTTGATACATAAGTCTTTTATGATATTAATATTAAACGCATAATAAAAATGATTGCATATGGAGTGCAAAGTTACGAAATAACTTTTTTACAGATATTCCCGTAATTCTAGAGTATAAGTTTTTTATGCAAAACTCAGTGCTTTATTTATTTAAATATGTTTAAATGTATATTTAATGTGCAAATATGATTCGGTAACTTGAATTCATTTAATTCAGGTTTCGCTGAAAACGGATAATATTTTTTTTTGAATCGCATACAAATTTATGTGATTTTTGAGTACAAAAGAAAATTTCTAAAGATAAAGCGTTTAAATTTATTAGAGGTATCACAATCACAATAAAATATAGCCATCTTTTATATATATATGTTTATATCGTTTTGTCCAAGCATTGTAAAAGACAGTAATAAAATCAAATGAAATATCTCTTATCCTTATAATAAAAATTTAGAGCCACTTCAATAAAATTGATAGTCAGGTTCTGTTTCTCAATTGCCTAATTTTCTACTCGACAAAATAAATTTGGTATTTTTATTTTGTTGCCGAAACACACAAACTGCTCATACACTTTCTATTTATATATTAATATTACGTTTCATTAAACAATTGCATTGCAATGCATTTATTTTATTGACGATTATTATTAGCCATATTAGTATTCGGATTATTATTAAATATCGCGTATCAGATATTTAATTAAATCGCGGCGCGATTGTACAACGAAGTACACACTCGTTAAATGTTGGAAAATGTTGATAAGAATAAGCTAAATAGATATTGATCCACATCTTAGTCGTACAATCATTATATTCTAATGCATGCATTGTGTAATGCGTTGTAAAGCGTTAGGAAAACGGCTTAAATTGCACAGTGAAGTAATACTAATACATATATATTCTACGATTGCATTTAATATAGCGAACAACTTATAAATGTGTCAAAAAAACTTATTGATGCTTGAGTTAGTCCGCTGTCGTAGTAAATAGTAAACTAAAATCTATGTCTAAGGGCATCGCTTTCTTCAATCACAATAGACTCGGTTCACGAAGAGCACAATACTTAGGTTTCAATACAGTTTCATTTTGATGAAAACGATAAAAAAGAGCCGATAGATTGCAGACTAGAAATATAACTGACATAAAAGTGTAGTATCCTTTATATCAAATGTATAGACAAGTAAAACTACAGTTACAGTTTTAGTACAGTAAGCGTACTGCACTGCACTGCACTGTACAGCACTGTTCTGTTCTGTTTAGTATTATACAGAATATATACAGAATAAGTTAGTTTTTGTACGATAGAGTGTCTCTCGTATTCTAACTTAAAAAAGAAGTTTTGCTAGTTTTGTAAGCGCTTTTCTGATAGATAATCGATAGTGATATATATAATAAGAATATATATATCCTATAAATGTTACGTATATATATATATATACATTGTTGGAGAGCAATAACAAATAGCAATATGCGTGAGTTTGTCCCGATTTAATGTTCATTGCTTCTAATATTCGCTACATATTGGCCTAAATTGCATTTAATGAGACACTTCGCATGATAATTATAGTCGAAAGACAATAGCTGTGCCTAACATTCTCATTGCCGAATATCAATAATACGAGTAATAACTGTGCAAATTCTGGACTTGGAATCGTATGATTTTTTCATATCTCGCTTAATATATTAATCAATCATACATGATATACCATATATAGTTATTGTAGACATTTAATATTAAAGAGATTTGTTGTGTGCGTGAAATAAGTTTGCAGTGGAATAAACGAAAATTTAGATAAATAGCAAACTTTAAATAAGTATACTTAAGGGATATTATTTTGCTTTTGATTTAGTTGTGTGTCAGTCGGTTTGGCTCCGATATTCCTTATTCTCAATGAGAACTTTTTCTATCACAGCAGTAGTTTTTAAGGTCCAAAACGACTCCATTTGTTATAATTAGTTGTGTCGCGCTTTTACTAAGTGTGTGTCGTTTCTTTTACTTATCTAATAGTAAAAGAGGTTCTTTCATGCAAAAACTATTTGAACGTTACTGTTAAGCATTAAGCAACGACAAAGCGAACATTGCGAACATGTGAAGAGTGGGAAATGCGAATCAAGCGCTTACTGACAGTAACGAAAGCGATGAGAGAATGAGAGAGCGATGAGAGCGAGAATGGAAAATAGTGAGGCATGTCATACAATTGCTGTGTTACATGCAATACGTTAATAAGAATGCAATCATCATTAATGAAACTAAAAAGTTTTTGTATAACTGCTTGTTTAATTCCATCCATCGTTAGATCCATATTTTTTAGATTACCGTTAACTCTCATTATTTGTTACACTTAAAGTCGCATTTTTATTTTTATAATTAGTGCGCTAATATATATGCTAATTAAATATATATATACGTACGTAGATATATGGTATTACTCCATATAATATATATGTTATATACTAAGCTTACTATAACAAGAAAATCTATTATTGTTTCGTTAACTTTTATTCAGCGATATTATAGATTTGACATCATGTCTATGCAGTCAAAACTATTAAATTAAAACCTTAGGAAAATATTACGCACTTTAAATAAAATAAAATATCTAAACTGAGTCTAAACTAGTTTTAAAACTTTAGTTTTAGTTTCTAATTAATGAAAATACGTTGTCTCGTAGTTTGAATTTTTTCGTCCCTATTAAATCTATTTATCTTTTGGAAAAAACGGCAAAGAAGATAAGAAATTGGAAAATAAACTTTGCTCTAAAATAATAAGAGCAGTCCGTAGAGAATAAATTGTTATACAAATTACTGTTAATCTTCTCTATGCAATATAACATTATTTCTTTGTATTCGTAATGTTATGTTTCGAAATAAAACTTATTTATATATATTAGAATAGAATTGTTGCGTTTCCCCTCAAAACTAAAAAAATTACAAGAGTTTTTTTTTGTTGGCAGACAAGAAAACTCGTTTCAGCTTTATTTATGAACAATAAATAGTCTAAAAATCTAATTTTGGAGAAAATGCAACTTTTACGCCATCGCTGCCACAATTGTTACATTTTGTTTTCTCATTCATTCATATGAGTCAGAGAATTGGTATGAAACGATTTTACAGCTCGAATAGCATACGATATACCATTTGGGAATTGCTAGTAATATACTGTAAAAGAATACTGTTATACTTCGTTTTACCAATGCTGCTGTAGTTATAGCGCCAGTATTTTACTATTTGGCTCATTCACAGCTGTGTGTGTGCATTGAACATGAAATGAAATCACAATCTCGTTTCTGCAATGTATGCCTTTTTCGAAACAGATATATTTTATAAGTTTAGAAGTTTCGCCGTTTTTCTCTGTGTTTGTTGTTTTCGCTCCAAAACAAAAGCAAAAAAAAAAAAGAAGAAGAATATATTTATAAGTCATATAAAAAGGTGAATATTGGGGTTTGCAGTAACTCTTATGAAAAGAGTTTGAGAGCCAATAGTTTTGTATCGCTCGCTCGAAATTCTCTGCTCTATTATTTGTACTTCTTTTTTACTTATTGTATGTTAAGTGTTCCCGATTTAGAATTGTTGCAATGAATTTGAACAATAATGTAATGTTATTAGAATTATCTGTTTGTATGTCACAGGCAAACACTTATGATCGAAATACTTATTTTGAAGTGCGCTTCGATCCTAAGTTTTCTATAATATGCGAGTATTTTCCCTATTTTCTACTAACTCTCTCAACTCTCAGCTCTCTTTCCTTCTTTTTTGCTTTAAAAAGTTTTCTTTTAGCTGATGCTTTTAACGTCATGGTATGATTCGCAACTTAAATTGAGATTTATGAGACCAAGAATACATGTAACTAACGATAAAGCCTTTCTTAGTAACAACAGTGCAGACATTTTTACTTTACACTGACCCAAAAGCAATACTTCATGATCGTGTGTGTGTGAGAAACTGTAAAGAAAAAAAGTATACTAAAACTTTCAACAGCCCTATCAATATTATACATTTTCACTCTTACTCTCCACTCTATTTTTCTGGTTATTATCGTAATATTATTGCTGTCATTAGATATCTCTTTTATTTTGCAAATTGCTATTAAACGTCAAAAGAATGCATACAACAAACTCATCGATGACAACGTTTTGTCATATGTGCCGCATTTTTCAATCTAATAATAAATCTAAGCCAAAAAAACGTTGTTTGTTAGTATTATCGATATTTTCCTGTAGCGCAGCCAACAGTGATAATCTTATATATATACGAATTTGTAACTAAAGCGAAATTGTGTTCAATAAATAACAGATTTTAAAAAATTGCTTTAAATGTTCCTTTCGATAGCAATTATATTAAAAATATTTTGTTCGAGCAGTCATGTAGTAAAGCATGAATAGTTCATCCAATAAATAATGTGAAGTTTATTACACGAATGACCACTGCGTGGCATTTATGTGAAGAGCAGTGAAACAAATTAATATTTTTCCAGAAGCGACAGTTTGGGTCAAAAATGAGATCCTAATAATTAGATATTATTAGTGAAATAGTTTATTTGAAAAGCAATTTTCTGTGAGTGTCAGTTATCGTTGAGCGTGTTTTTTCTTAAATGCTATTTACAGAACAAGTAGTGATGTTCAACACACTGCACAGTATTGATGAGCCATTTTTTGTGCGCTGCATATGCTTTTATTAAATAAGCAGTTACTCCGGAAATGTAACAAAACAAGAAGTGGTTTTACTTTTAGCATTCAATTTGAGTGCAATTGTAACTGTCTTTCTAACCCCTTCTAAGCGTGATATCGATTCCAAATTCTCAATCCATTAATGCGTGGCATATATGGAAAACTAAGTGATGGGATGTACAACACTGTATCGCAATGCAGTTAAGAGCTGTGTATTGTATACGGCATCACATGTGAAACAACTAAATTGAGTTAAAGGTGGAGAACATCCCCGACGAGAGATGCGATATAATGGAACAGCTAATCTCAATTTGATTACAATGATGGACATTGTCATATGAAAAATGTTTAGCATTATGGCAATGCTTAACCATTCAATTGAAAGCATGTTCTCCGAGTACTACAGACTGTGCTAACACTAGCACTAGTAGTAGTAATAGAAGTGCATAATAGCAACGCATAGACGCTTTTTTCTTGTGCACTAAAAGTAACTTTAAACGAAATATATTTTTTGATCGATTTTTGAATGCTAGTAGGAGTGCATCTTTTCGTCTGCTATAGCGATGGCAATAGCATGCCATAGTGTGCCATAGCATGCCATAGCACGTGGATCACTGCTTTGGTTGGCTGCTATTTCCGATTCGAAACATTGAGTCTCTCACGCTCTCACTCTGCAGTGAAGCTCAAGAGATCTAACAGCTCAGAGGCATTCAATTCGATGGCACTGTTCGCTTGAGTTGGGCTCATATAATGATGATATGCTGCAGAGATGCTTCTTAAGGTGATCGTGCATAAGACTATTAAACATGTGCTCTTATATCCCTAAAGTGATACATTCGCTGTGTCATTCGCTTTTCACAGTTTTCACACTAAAACAGTAATCATTGTCATAATTATCGCTGATATTGATTAATAATAATAATAATAATAATAATAATAATAGCACTTATAATCATAAAATACGAATAAAGAAAAACAGTAATAATGATTATTTTATTAATATGTTTAACTTGTATAACAACATTGTTATGCGCCAAATCTGGTAAGTCTTATCTCAAATTTATTAATTATTTATCTTTTTAATGCATGATTTTCATATAATTTTATTTTATATAAAATTTAATTTCATATATTGAAAAAAATTCATATTAAATTTATCAAATGATTTCGAATATGTTTTATGTAAATAACAACAAAAATAATAACAGATATAGTGTTGAGCTCTGTATATATCGTTTATTTGACGATAAAAGCCTAATATTGTGTAATGAAAACAATGGATTTAACGCAATCAATAATGGGATGAACGATAAGTGCTATAAAGTTATTTATATTTTGATTTGTCTCAAAATAGTGATATAAGGTTTAAAACAATACTGAAAGACTGACACGAAATGTGTTGCAAAAGAGTGTCCTTAAGGGGGCGTCAAGTTTTTCATTGTTTGATATTTCACTTTAAACACTTCAAAACAGCTTTACGTTAACTCGTATGGCTTTAGTAAGTCAATCAAACATAATGTCGATATTCCCACTCTCTTTTGTTCGACATTATAAATTTTTTCAATATCAGTATTAAACTTTTTTCGCGGCGCATAGTTTTGAAAAGTGACGCGCTTTTACATATTAGATATGCGACAAAGAAAATGTATAAACTTATCACACATGCAATATGAGCTTAAGGCTTCTTCTTCTTCTTCTGCGTTCACCCCAACAAAAATATATTCACTTATTGCTTTGTGGCCCAACGGGGGATTCGAATCTGTGCTTGAGATATTGAAACGACGATAAAAATATATATTACTTTATGTACAATAATATATACGTATAAGAAAATAGTATATATATTTTTACTATGCGAGAGACAGTTTAGGAACACACAGTTAGTTTTGGGAGATATACGGAATTCAGATCTAGTCTACTACTATCTGAATATAATAATGCGAAAGAGAAATAAAGCGCAGAATTATGCAAATGAAAGTGAAAGTGCATTGAATCACGTTCTTTCTCTTATTCTTTCTTAATAATGTCCAACTTTATTGTAATAACACACAACTAGAGCTAAAACTAAATTTGAGAGAATGGAATGCCGGTCACGTATATTTATATATATCCAAAAGTGCCGAATACTCTGCACTGATATTCTGAGGATTCTTTCTATTATTACATGAGAATCTCTTTGCTTTTGGTACAACTCTTTTTTGCTCGCTATGTTTGCAGTAAAGTACCGCTGCATCACATAACACATAAGCTTATATATACGGTATTTACAGCACCAAATTTATCCTTTAGATTTTGTCTGTTAGGCTTTACGTATCCCATTAAATCATAAAAACTGTGTCTTGAATTGTCTCAACAACAGCACACTAAGGAATACTATTTTTCTCTAATAAATTTTACTGCTTTTACGCCTAAAATTTATTCGAACCCAAAAAAAGATTTCATATAACATTAATATATTAGATTTATTGTTCGCTTATACGTGAAATGAGAAAGTTTTTTACCCAAAAAAGTTTTTTTTAATAAATAAAAGCCCATAAATAGTGATTTTATTTAACACTTTGTTATTGTATATATAAAAAAGCAAATATATATCTATATATATATAGAGCAATAGCAATATTAAATCGAATATTAGACTGTAATTGTGACAAGTAATGCTTTGACCACTGGTTGTATCGGTGGTAATCTTCTCGTCGAAATGTATGGCGTGAGTGGTATGAGTAACTTAAGGCAAACTCATAACACATAAAACAGAATCATATTTATAAAAGATGTACAGCAGAAGTACAGTACACTCTACAGAACAGTGCAATATAAATGTTATGCAGCATCAGAGCATTACCCATACACATACCCATACCCATAGTCATAGCCATAGCCATAGCGATGGCAATAGCAATAGCAATGATGCACTCACTATATTCTCGCCCCTCGTTTAGTGCATCGCACAACGCATTATGGGTATTATATTAAAGTACATTTCTTCTTACTATTTTCTTGTTTATGGCAATGTATTTCTCTGTTATGAGTTAGTGTTAGAAAATGATGCCCTCGGGTATTACTCTGAGCACAAAATCATTTTCTCTGTTTCCCTCAAAAAAGTTGATGTTTTCTGTATTATTTTTGTTTGCACTGACGAAAAGAGATGAGAGTAACGCGTTCTTATTTTATTTGTTATACTCTCGTATGCTTTCGTTTAACAAAATCTAATGTTTAAATGCAAGTGTATGTACTCTTTTATGTTAGAGTTTCTGTCAAATTATATAACTCTCGCAGTCATTAGTAGTGTATTAGTAGAAAAGTTATTAAGCAATGAACCTTTAAGGGCCAAGCGTTTAGTGGTCAGAACGTCATTCTGTTCAAATCACTGACAAAACTAAACAATAGCCAACATTTGAGTTCTCCAGCAGTATTGAGAAAAACCATACGAAACAAACTCTTGCGTATGAAAACTGCTGATAAAAACTATACAATTTATACGTTAAGTTATATTGAGGTGCAATGGATGTTTAGGACTGCTGCTGATGCTCACTGAAAAAGAAGCTATTTTTTCGGTTAACACAAACTTATGAGTAATGACCAGTCATAGTGAATAGGCTCTCATCATCGTGTTTTCTTCAGTATTTGTCGATACATCAAAATCAGAAACAGCAGTTACACAATGCTCATAATAACAGTGCTTCAATGAGCCGTGTAATAGAGGTGCTCGAGCCGACAAACGCGCCTCAAAAAACTTTTTTACGACACTTTGCTGCTGCCAGAGCTTCGAGATTTCGGTTTAAATTTATGACTTTAACTGTAAGATAAGACGCACTGAAAAATTCGGCGCTTATAGTAATCACTCAAAAATTGTGTTTAAAAGGTGTGAAGAGATTTTTTTCAAGAAAACAAAATAGGGTTAACAAAAATTTTTCCGGTACTCGAGTTTGCTAAATACAAAGTACAGTATAATGTGGTAACATTTAGTAATGTTAGTTCTAACGAATCATATTTCTATACCAAAAGTACTACCGATTAATTTCAATGATATTTTATTTAAAAATAATTTAAAAACAAGTTTTTGTAAAAAATATGTATAAGCTAATCAATCTTAAGTTTAATAGCATATTATATGTCATTTTATAATCACTATTATGTAACTAATCTTTAAAAATTATTTTGATTAATAAAAACAACGGATTGCGCAAAATTAAATCGACCTTAATTTAAATGTGATGTAAACTATGTTTAAATTTGCTATCTTTGTGTGTTTTATAATGTTTTCTTTCAGTATATAACTTTAATGTTTTATAGCGATACATGAATTAAAGGTAAAATATAGTAAAATTTGCGAATATAATAATTGAATATAATAAATATTACTTTAAATTAATTAAAAAATTTAATTTAAAGAATTAGGTTTAATAAATTTTACGCTAGTTTTCCAAATTAAAAACTACTGTTATAACAACTCACGAGTCAATATATTTTCTTATTCAATATAATAAACTTTTCCTGTAAAATATTGAAAATAGTAAAATTTGACTATAATGTGAGCAAAAATGTATTATAAATTTGACAACGAATAAATAATATAAATTAATATTTAAATAATCAATTACAAAGTTAACTAGAATTTGAGTAAAAGTGTAAAAGATATATAGAATTCAAGCGATCTTAAAATAAAATGGTTAAAATAAGCTCAATCTGCGAAAAACAGACGGTATTTATCATTGTCCAACCAAAAAACATATTATCGCCTAAACTATACTTAAGAACTAGAGAATCAAAATCATTTGCTACTTTTTAATTTCATAAGTTAGAGAATTAGATAAAAAGAGTTAGATAAATTTATTTGTGTACGAATTAAGTAAAATGGAGCAATTTTATCTCCATTTATAAATGCTATTTCTAAAAATAAATGCTATAAATTCTATTTTGGCTGAAACAGATTAAATTTCAGATTCAATCTGCAGAGTTTTTATTACCCCTCTCACCAAATTATTTTCAATACCATCGTAAAGCTTCATTTTTAAAAATTTTTAACTTTCTTAATGAAAGGTTTATTTAGAAAAATGTTTATATGATGAAAAAAAATTATTTTTCTTAAAAATTTATTTAATTTTTAAAAATTATAAATGCTATTTATTTTAAGTGCTATTTTTGTTATTTATTAAAGCTATTTTCATATGCTATAAAAGCTAGTATTTTTATTCTCGATTAAGAACTCACTTCGATTTGTCTGACCCAACAAATTTAGTAAGACCTGCTGGGTTCGGGTTTTAAAGTAAAATATTACAAAGCTAACAGTTTCCAATTACAGTATTTTCTTAAATAAGGTTTTCTGTTATTGAATATTATCCTTTAAAAATTTCTTTAAAATTTTTTGCTATTTAAATTAAATTAACAAAATTATGTAATACATAAGAATGCCAAACTTTCGTAAAACAATATATCTTAATGGGTAAAACTTGTTTTCTTTAATACAGAGCGTCCCATCCAGTTGTTTTATTTCTTACAGTCGTTTAATCAAACAAATTATACAGTGAACAATCAATAATAGTGTATTTTTAACATGTGTTGCAAGTGACCAATATTTGATTCAACGCACCTTTTCTAAAGGTATTAACCCTAATCGCAAGTTATGGATTAAAATTGAAATTTACTGTACACATGTTTTAGCAAACGACTGCACTATATTTGGTACTCATAGATGAAACGCTCTGTATGGCACACAAGTAATTCAATTCCTAAATTCAATTTACCTGAAAAATTAACATTTCCTCTTAACTTTACACATAATGCTGAATAAGTTTTTTATGGAATATTTCGTAATATGATATTTCACCAAAAAATTGAGTTCACAACTAAAGAAATTATACAGTGAACGAAAATGTTATCATAATACTCATGTGACACTTATTTCATCGAAAACTATTTTCCGACATAAGTTTTGGAAATTTTGACAGTAAAACATAATTAAATTATTAGTTGTAGGATATTTTTGCGAAAAACTTTTAAAATTATATGTGAATTGGTTAATCATTTCTTTTGATTAAATCTTGATTTTGCATATCTATTTTAATTATGCATTTATCTTAATTTGTATCAAATAATATGTTAATTGATGTTTTAAAGACTTGAGTAAAAAATTCAAATAAAAAAATTCAAAACTTTTTGATTAATATTAATATTTATATCCACTGTAAGTTAAAAAAGTTTAAACTAAGTATATTTTATTGCCAATTAACATTCCGTTTAAATTTGAAATTGATTACGATATTCGCTTCCAAATCCGAACGCTGTAATTGATTGGTCGCGTTTCACTAGCATTTCTTGGTTCACCATTCAGTCCATTAGATAACAGACTATGCGTATAACTAAAATTATTCCTCATTACTTTTGGGTACCATTCGGTATTCCTTGTACCCGAACCGTTATAAGAATTACCTACAATGTATCGATATATTCATATTTTTCATGAACATGACCTTGAAAAGCATCGAACTGGGATGTTCCAAACTCAGCTGCATTTCCGCCCTCAACGCAAAACGACCAGAATATTCGGAACTTATATGTTGCCACATATAATCGGGACATATTTGTTTTGGTTCTGGTAGTTTAGGCAATTGTACGTAAATAAATCTAATAGGTATCAACAATTTTAATTTTCGATGTATTTCTTGTATATTTTTTTGCAATATGGCTAATGACCAAACTTGAAGTTTCTGACAAACCACCGCATTTTTCTTACCGCACTGTTCATTAACCCATTTTCTAACATCAATTGTACGCAATGGTAGCAAGTTTTGTTACTGGGGTTAAAATCAACCCTATTAGTAAAAGATAGGTCAGAGTTATCAGTCAATTTAAATTTCGATCTTATGCTACTATTCCTCAATTATGATACTAACGTCGTCAGTAACGTTCATAGTTTGAAATGATCATTTGATCTTTTTCTGAGTGTATAAAAATTAAACGCGAATTTTCTTGTTGACTACAATACCCTTCCGCTGATTCATAAGTAATAAGTCCGGCATTTTCAAACACCTTAAAACATTTTTAATTTTCATATGGTTCCCATACCACATAATTGTACTTTAGTGTTCGACATAGATTTAAAAGGATGCACAATAGTTTTATTATTGAAAATATTATTCATATAATACTTTTAATTACCAGTCAATGTTATAATAATTAATAAATATTTGATCATTTTATTTAGTTAATTGCAATAAGTATAATAGAATGTGATAAAATTACAATTGAAAGGTTATCATTATAGAGCGGATTTTCCGGGATTAAAAAGTGATGAAAACGGGAGGGAACCGGGACCAAATATGTATTAAAAACGGGAATGTTTCCGGGAAATATTATTTTTTTGAAAAAATATTTTACAAAAAAAATAAATTTTATATTATGTACCGTAACATTTAAAAATTAACTTTTTAGCATAAATGTAAATTTTAAAAAAACATTTCTACATTTCATGAACAAAATAGGCAATTTGTTGGCTTAGGCTCCTGAAAAATGATAGGCTGTAGGCTTATTCTTGAGCCTAAGACTTCGAAAAAATGCAGGCTTATGCCGTAGGCTGAGCCTAAGCCTAAGCCTAGTGTGCTAAAAACTTTCATCTCTACAAATAAAATTTCTTTAAATTGCCAAATCCGGGAAAAAGCCGGAAAATAAAACTACTTTTACTTAACTACTTAAACTTTATAGAAGTTAATTTATTAATCCCCCAGACTTGCGTTCAAAGAAAAAAACAAACGGTATTTTCCAGGAAAATCCGCTCTTTATTTATCTTTATTTTTAGCACTTAAAAGGCATATAAAAAATGCTAACTATTTTTCTGTATTCGTTTATAACAATATATAAAATTAGCTTAAAAATTGCATTTTTAGACACTAAATTTAGACTATTAGATTATTAATGAAAATAAATTATAAAGGCATGTAAAATGTTATTAGATCTCTTGATTAGCCAATCTATGAAATATATGTCAATAACTATTTTATAATATTTACTGTTTGTACCACAGCATAAAACCATTGTCTTTTTTATTGATAAAGAAAAACTTTCGCTTGTTTTCAAATTTATTTTCATAATATTTTGAAATATTGCAAAAGACTCGTGCAAATTAAATTAAAAATTAATTCAACCTTACAATCCTACCCCATCCCTCCATTTTTGCTAGACTCTTTGAGCTGGATCCATTGATATAGGTGTCGTAGGAGTGGGACCCCCAGGGGAGGAGTCTTTAAAGGGACAGAAAGACATACATATTATGAATCTTATGTATATTAAATAGTAAACGACTAAAGAAAAATTGATGAAAATTTATTTTTATAACTTTAAAACTGACTATAATTTATTTCTAAATAACGTTCCGTTTAAATGAATTTTAAATTTGAAATTTATTAAGAAATTCGTTTCCATATGCGAACACTGTAATTGAATGGTCATGTTTCGCTTGCATTTCTAGTTTAACCATTGACATAATTTAATTGTAGAACATACGAATAATTAAAATTATTATTTAATACTTTTGGCGTACCAATCTGTTGTTTTTGTACCTGAACCTACGTACCAATCACCGTAATATGTATCAGTATTCGCATGTGGGTCATGGGAATGACCTTGAAAAGCATCGGACTGTGAAGTTCCAAACTCAGCCGCATTTCCGCCCTCAACTCTAAAGAAATGACCAGAATATTCCGAACTTATATGCTGCCACATATAATCGGGCCATATTTGTTTCGGTTCTGGTTGTTTTGGTAATTGTACGTAAATAAATCCAATAGGTATCAATAATTTTAATTTCCTATCTAATTCTTGTACATTTTTCTGCAATAAGGCTAATAACCAAACTTGAAGTTTCTGACAAACCACAGCGTTTTTCTTACCGCACGGTTCATTAACCCATTTTCCTGGCGGCAAACTTTCGGGCATCAATTGTATGCAATCGTTGTTAGTTTTTGTAACTGGGGCTACAATCAGCCCAATTCGTAAAAGAGAGGTCGGAATTATCAATCCATTTAAATTTCGAGCTTATGCTACTATTCTTCGCTCCGATCCAAACTGTGTCCATATTGTTCATGGTTTTGAATAAAAAGTTTGAAACAAACATTTGCTCTTCTTCTGAGTGAATAAAAATCAAGCTCGCATTTTCTTGTTGACTACAAAACCCTTCCGCTGATTCATACGTAATAAGTCCGGCATTTTCAAACACCTTATAACATTTTTCGGTTTCATGTGGTTCCCAACCCGTACCACATAATTGTACTTTAGTGTTCGACAAAGCTTTAAAAAGATGTAAAATCGTTATTTTATTGAAAATATTATTCATATTATACTTTTAATTACATGGTTTCAACTTTGAAATGAGACCCTTCTAAAAAGAAAGGAGACTAAACACCTGTTTATAATTTATTTCTAAAATAAAAGGAGACTCTTCTAAATTGTAAGGAGACAATGCTAAGCTCACTGATTTGTTTTCACTGTATAACACGTTTTTCGTAGCTTCACTGTTAAACACGTTTAGCAATACCTTACAAAAGTGCTATGCAAGAAAGTAAAACGCGTTATACAGTGAAAACAAATCAGTGAGCATAGCGTTGTCTCCTTTCAATTTAGAAGAATCTACTTTTATTTTAGAAATAAACCAGAAACTCGTTCTGAGTCTCCTTTCATTTTAGAAGGATCTCCTTTCAAAGTTGAAACCCTGTAACTAAATATTTTTTTTAATGACTGTAAATATTCTCAATTCAAAAAATATAGTGAAAAGTTAAGTCAAGCATTAAACAATATATTTAGTTAACAATGTATATACAGTACTCAATTCTGGATCACACTACCGGTATTTGTCAATAGGAATCAATTAAAGGTAAACGGATTTTTGCGCGTGAATATCAATGATATTTATTTTAATTAATGTAAACACTTTTAAAATTGAGAAATGACGTGAATTGATTATAATTTTGATTCATTGTTGAGAATTATAACGACTTTTCTATACAATACATACATACATAAATACTATTCACGGGAAAACTATAAAAATAATTGATCACAAATTTTATTAAACGTTTGACAAATTTTGGTTTTTTTTAAAATTCTGGTCAATTTTTAATAAACATTTGATAAATATCTTTACCGGTTAATATATTTTTGTTATACATTAATTGATTTTCTTATTTATTATTTTTATTGGTTTATTATTAAAATTGTTCGAAAGCTATTCATTAAAATAAAAAAATACATATTCAATATATTATTTTTTCCGTATTTAAACAAACAAATATTAACTTAACTTTCCTCACTAAATATATGATAAAAAGATTTTCATCAAATATCAGTTTTCGATCAATATTTTTAATGGTTTACTAGTTTTAATGCTATCTATTATCAAATCGTATTTGCTTTGAATCATTGCAATCATGTTTTTGATTAATTTGTTTATGTTCCATATATATATAATCAATTTTAAACTGAATAAATAAATTACATTGTATTATAAACTATCAAATATTATAGCGCGCAACTTTATTTCATTATTTGTATTTTCAAAATTTTCAAAAAATTGTATTTAAGTTTTTTTCATATGTTATATATTTATAAGTATATATTGTTAGGCTTAACTTTTAACAAAAATAGTCCCCGTTCTCTATAGAACATCCGCGCGATTTATTATTTTTAATTAAACAACCTTTTAATTACGTATTATTTTGTTGAAAATAATGAATGAAGTTAAACATGTCGAAACAGTATAGAAACTTTTTGTTTAAATTAAACTATAAGCTTATATTTCTGTTAAAATATATAACTCTTTCTTTCATCTTTTATGATATTTCTGTTTTGCAAATTTAAATATATTATGTTTTCGCTATTTATAGAAACTTATAAATAGTTTTGAACGATTAAAATAATTTAATTTCATTATTGTAAACACTTTCTTGAAAATTTAGAAATTCATGAATCGATTGTAATTTTGATACATTGTTGCAAATTATAACGACTTCTATACAATTATCATAAATACTATTCACGCGCAAAATGTTACAAAAATTGAACACAAATTTTATTAAACGAGACAAAACTATTTTAAAATATCGGATATTTAAAATTAATTTAAAAGTAACTAAACCATAACCTTAATATTATCAGCAAATTGTCGTAAAAATGCAATTATATTATAGTTTACTATCGATAGCAATGTTTTGTGATTTAGTGATAACTGAACACAGTTTTACAGATTTATTCGATGCAATACGTGATGAGTCGGTGACAGTCGTTGACAACCAAAACAACGATCCGATCAGTGATCTCAACATTCCTGTCGAACTGATCACTGATGTTCGCGCAGAAATTGTCACCAGTTTTACCAAAATAGGAGACATTGAAGTGGAAGCAGAAGTGCATGAAGTGATACCACTTGAGGGACAATCATCGGTACCAGAAATAGCTGTTGTGCCTGATTTGGGTGACACTGTGTTGCCTGAAACGAATTTCGGTGATAATAATGATTATGGCAATGATAATACTGATGACAGAAGAGTTATCGATGACTTTAAGTATGAGGACATTGACAGCAGTCATAGAAATTGGAGACCATTTCAGTTAACTGAAGATAACGACACACAAACGGAAACTCAATCGACGCCCGAAACGCCAGCAACCGATGGAACAGAAACACCAAAACCAAATTCGTTCACTATTTGGCCAATTATTTTGGTTGCGATTCTGTTTCTGCTGTTCATAATGATTGGTCTGTGTTGGTATGCATTCATTAATTTCTTTGATAACATATCTGATACTGTAATGTAAATGTATTTAATTTGTGTGACAATAGGGCTGTGATTACATTTTGCAAAACTAAACGACAAGAGGATGAAGAGGACAGACAAACGGGTGTTGTGTCGCAATCGGCTCAACAGATGTCTGATTCAAGCGATCAGTCAATACATCCATCACCGGGTCCAACACCATCTCCATTGCTATTAACGTCAAAAGAAGCTGAAGCTGTGTCGCCATCGACTGAAGAATCGCTGAGATCTGCTGATTCTGATAAATCTACGAACACTAATACCACGAATGCTTCACCAAATGTTTCACCAATGATTAACCAATTTCTCCAATAGAATCACCAAACAAGTGAAGCGGTGTTAGAATTGTATTCATTTATTAAAGTTTTTAATTTTAAATCAAAAATTTTTATTAATTAATTATCATTTAAATATAAAATATGTATGTTTGTATTACATTTTAAAACACTTTTTGCTCTTATTTTGTTTTAGAATTTTTAGTTATCCGTGTATTTTTTTAATAACACTGAATAAACTTTTAAAAAATTTGAATAATGTGTATTTAAATAATGTACCAAATGATTGGAATAAGTATTTGTTTTTGAGGCAAATAACTAGAAATCAATGTCATAATCAACCAAACAGTTGTGAATGTAAAGATGGATATCTTAGAGATATTAACGGCCAGTGTATCAAAAGTGTCTCACATAAGTGTTTCATACAGAGATCTATTCGAAGCAGAAGAAGTTATGCTTTGGCTTCAAATTTTAGTGTAGATTTTGAATAATAATTAAAGCAAAATGATATTTGTTTAACGAATAAATTTTTATTTTAATTAATAAACTATTCATAAAATTATTAAAATTTAATTTTACAGGTATTTACAGATTATCTAAATATATATATATATTAACAGTAATGTTTTTCATTTATCTTTCAAGTTAATAGTTAATCGATAAAAAAAAGTTAAACTGTATTGTTTTAAAATGTTTTTATTGAAAAGAACTGTAATGAATACCTTATTTAATATATTAATTAATAAAGCATTTGTTAAAAGAAACCATCGATAAAAACCAAAGCGAAAACACGTGTTGTATTAGTATTTAATTCAATTCATTAAATATCATTCAAATATGAGTTCACTGAATCAAACTCGAATCGAAGAGATTTCAAGTGATGGCGCAGAAACTTCTGGGAAAACGAATTGGTTTATATGGTGTCTGTTATCGGAGGATACGGTTCATGTGGTCAAGTTTATTATACCGGTTTCGGTTTGCGTCGGTTTAGTGTTGCTATCCATTACTTGTATGCCATTCTTTGCTCAAAGTAATCAATTTTTCGAGTTTTATAATTAATAATTATTTCATTCATTAATTAATACTGCATTTTTGATTAAAGGTATAAACTATTCTGAATTTTTTGCGAACGAAATAACTTTATCGGTACAAACAGCGATACCGATACACAGCAAAAGCGTTTCAAACGCATCAAACGTTTCAGTGGCTGACAAAACGCTGTCATCGATCATATACGCTGCGATGTTTATTTGCACTGTGTTTCTTGTGACCACAATAGTAGCGGCATTAATGGTTAACCGATGGTTTAGTTGCCTGAACGCTACAATTAAAATAGCAAATATAGTTACCTTGTTATCATCATTCGTATACTTATGCATATTATTCGAAACATTCAACATTACTATGGATGTAATCACAGTTTGTTTAATAGTATGGAACTATACAGCGGTCGGTGTTATAGTATTATTCTCGAAAACTAAGCCAAAGTTTTTAGAAAAAGCTTATAATGTGTTGATTAGCGTTACCATTGCTTTGCTATTTATTAAAGTACTCCCGTATTGGAGCACATGGTTTGTGCTGTTTATTTTGCCGTTATTGGATATCTATGAAGTGTTTATAGGTTTAACTATTGCTTTAAAGTGTTATTCTTATTTAATATATTGTTGATTACAATTATAGGTCCTCTAAAAACTATGTTAAATTTTGAAGGCAGCGATAATGTGTACCGAAATGTGTATTCAGAAACCGTTAGCGTAATGGACGATAAATGGAGTGAACACTTAATTGGCGATAATTGGAATGAAGATTCGAAAATAATTCACGAATACAGCGATAATGTGTACATACCTTTGTATTCGGAAGATGTGGATGTAATGGACAATTGGAATGACAACTCTAACGGCTATAACAGTAATGATGAATTTATTGATAATTTATGGAATGAGGAATCATATGACTGCAATGATCTGTTTATTGACGATAATTGGAATGAGGAATCAACAGTAACTGACGAACAAGTAAATCGTATTGAGATGGGTTTAGGAGATTTCATATTCTATTCTGTTTTAATTGGTAAATCGTACATCACTTGTGGTTTGTTGTCCGCTATTATGTGTTACGTTGGAGTGGTTTTCGGAATGATTGTCACACACGTTATGCTGATATACACGAGAAAAGCTTTACCAGCGCTTCCAGTGTCCATCTTTTTGGGAATGATTTTTCATTTCAGTGCCGTTTGGTTTATTATACCTTTTAATCACATATTATTGATGCAAAAAATTTTTATCTAAATTTGTTTCGAATAATTTGTATGAATTTTCTTATCAGTTAAACTTAATTTTTAAAAAAATAAAAATAAATGTTTTTTATTGAATGACAAAGTGCTGTAGTTTTAAAGTTTACTGTTTAAAACCATTAAACAGCTATTTTTTAATTTTATTATTATTTGAGTTTGAATTTGAGTTTATTCAGAAGTTAGCGCTCAATCATAACAAAATCAATTCAATTTTTTCTATTTTGGTGTTTGAGATAAGGTATTATCAGCTGCTTTCATCTCTTATTTATTGTATATTTTATTTGCATATAGTTTAATGAAACTCTAATTGTAATCAACTATTTTTAATAAAAATTAAAATTTTGACAACTTTTTATTAGAACAATATTCCAATTATTATAGTTTATTCCATTAATTAGACTATTATTTTCCCGAAACATAACAGAAAATTGAATAGAAATAACATAATATCGATTCTCTCTATTATCTGGTTTTAAATCGATATTCTTATAAATGTAAAATTAAGAAAAAATAAGATTATAATACGAGAAACTCATTCAATGACACTGTCAATCAATATAAACTAAAAAATCGCAAACATGTGTAGAGTTTATTGAGAACCAATTAAATTGATTACTATTTAAGAGATAACTATTAACTTATATGTTAATATTTTTACTAAAAGAGGTACAAATATTTATTTTCATCTATAATTTACACTTTAATCAATATTTTAATGAAAGAATAGTCATTTTTATTCGTAACACTAACTGTATATTTGATAGGCTATTTGATTCAATTTGCTTTAAAGGTTTAGATACGAATTAGGGGTGAAAAAGTTTTAAATATTTGAGTCCTGTCCTGTCCTGTCCCGTAAATCACACTTATTAGACCTGTCCCGTCCCGTCCTGTTTAGTTAATATTTTTGTCCGGTCCCGTCCTGTCCAGATACAGTATTTTAATATGCATTTGTAGCGAAATATCAAATTATATAAAAATTTTTAAATTTTAAAGTATAGCATCTGCATGCGATTACCATGAAAATAAAATAAAACTTTATTTCACGTCTGTGTGTAAGATTATTCTTTCAATGGTAACATAAAACTTGGAAATTTTAATATATTAAGTTATAAAAATTAATTATCGGGATTTTCTAAGATAATTTTCGATCCTGTCCCGTCCAGATAATTTTAAATGATAATCCTTTCCCGATAAATCCCGAGATAAATTACCCAATCCCGATCCTATCCCGTCCTGTCCCAAAATTTTTTGCAGGTCTAATACGAATGTATACGTGATATATATATATATATAGTGGAAATCATTTTCATGGTTACTTCATATTATATTTCAAGTTCTCGCCGCAAACAGTTTGTTTGAACTTTTTTGAGTTTTTCAATCATTGCTTTAGAAAAATCTGTATAAATAAAATTTTTTTTTAAAAAACTTATTTTAAATTTAATGCACAAAACTTTGGTTTTGAACAAAATTTGTTGTTAATCGCACAAAAGAATGGATTAAATGAATAATTAAAACCTTTCAATATGTATACATGTAATAATTTTATATTATTTTAAATGTTAAAACAAATTGACGAACACTTTAAACTTTATTAATTTTTAATCACATTTTTAATTTTAAACCAAAATCTAAAAACATATAAAAATGATTGATTAATGCTTTTATAAATCACAAAATAAATATTTTCGAACTTTTCATTCTCTAAAACAGTGTAAAATATTTCGGTCATAAGAAAATCAAAGATTATTTTGATCATAAACGGATGACATCCAAAAATATAGAAAAATTATATAATCGTGTTAATTATAAACCAAAAATAATTGATTAAGTCTTTAATAGAGAAAGTACTTTATTACTTGTAAAGTACATCCAAATTCTCATTTATTACAGTACCATATATTAAAAATTTTGGATAATCCTTATCTATTGTGAAAGAGTATAAACCTCTACATTATAACAAATCGAAATCTATGAACAAATAGATAAAACACAATTAATAAACAATATTAAAAATCCATGATATATTCTATAGTATGAATGGAAAGTCCAAAATTTTGTGGGAAACTAAAAACATATAGTTGTATATCTTTTTAAAAATAATATTCTGATATTAGTTAACAATCAACTCTTTAATAGTGTCAGATCTATTTATTTATGAACTCTACACATGATTAGGGGTTTTTAGACAATTTTGATTAACGATGTCATTAAACATATTTCGTATATAATAAGTTGATTTTGGCTTTTATTTCACATAAACTTAGAGCAATATAAAAACATATTCTTCGTTACGATTCCGATACTCAATATTAATTAAAATGTTATTCCAAGTAATTTTAATGGTATGCTTCGGATAATTAATGGCTCAATCAAATAATGGTAAGCAATGATTATAAATCTCTTATAAATGAATTTTAATTGAAATAAAATTCACAATTAAAAACCTTTAGAAGTTGGCTGTGGAGTAAATGCGCATTTGATTGATGAGTGTCCGTCACTTAAATGTCAGCCAACATGTAATAATCCCGAACCAGAATATATGAAACCATTGGCAATGGTTTGTTCGTGTTTACCGGTTATGTCAGACTCAATGCAGAAAATGCGAAGTGTGTTCCAGTAAATTCGTTGTCGTGTAGAGTACACTGAAATTTTATTCACGTGAGTTCAATGTTTGACACGTGTGGGAAAAGTAGCGAAAAGTTTGTTTCTTGTAGTTTATGCGAATCGACGTGCGCTCAACCAAACAGTTGTGGATATTGTGAATGTA
>JAQGAW010000199.1:0-37935 GCA_034698025.1 Phthiracarus crinitus
CTAATTGTTTAAAAGTTGGGTCACTTTTATGGGTGAATCTAGACATAAACCCTAAATATATTGACTTTCGAACATTCAATATGCATACTATTTATATTCAATAAAAGTTTGCACTTAACTTATATGAACATATTTTATGCCTAAATATGAAGCACCTATAAACTGATGCGGAAATTTGTGATTCGCATTAAAAATGTCTACGATAAGTTTTACCTTTAAACTATTCATTGTGTTTGAATTTATTGTATAATATAAAAATAATCTTTGTGTTATAAATTTGATTCTGTAAGTTGAAAATAACATATACACTCTTTAAAAATAACAATTTTGAATTTTCAAAGCCTGACCTGATTGTCTTCATATAATGTATAGCTTTTATACAAAATCATAGCCAGAGTCTAGACTTTTTCGGAACTAAAACATCAAAATTTAGTTTGAAAATTAGTAGGAAAAAACAACTTTTTCGAACAGCAAAATACTCTCTTTTTAGGACAAATTTTTCGGAAGGTTTCAGAAGAGTTTTTAATTAATAAAAGTTTTTAAAATAAACTCTTGACTATTCCTTTGACTTGAGATTTAATTTCTGAAATTCCAAAAATTTTAATATATCTAACTTTTTCGATTCATTTGGTCTTTGCGCCAAATTATTCACCAAAAAAATTCAAATTTTTGTTTCACTTAAAAAAAGCCTATAATAAGCCTCTTATTAAATCACATCAAATTTGAACGACAATTTTTAACTTTGGGCAGATTTTAGGAAAAAATTCGGACATTTTGGAACATTTTAAATTTTCTATATTTTTCAGAGTTTTCTGAAATTTAATTTAGTTTAATTTTATTTGAAATATGTTTTGTAACTCATATACTTAAACTCCGAAAGTTTTAAAATATAAAAAAGTCGGATTTCCGAAGAAGTCTAGACTCTGATCATAACTTAATTAAATTTCTATTAATTTTGCTATATTTTCATATTTATTCATAAAATTTGATTATAATAAATAGTATTATGCAATATTACTACATTAATTAGGGCTAGTATTTTCCGGGACTAAAAAGTGATTAAAACGCGAGGGATTTGGGAACATAAATGCATTAAAATTGTGATAAATATTCTTCAACTTTTCAAGCATAAAGTATTTATTGAATTAAATATTTTTCTAAAATAAGCAAATCTTAAAAACTTTTATAAACATACTAAGTATACTGTATATGCCATATATTCATATTTTTACATTGACTTTGAATATTTATTAAATACGAATGTACTATTACACGAACATATTTCAGATTATATGCATTCCGGGAATATTTTACTAAACTGCCAAAGCCGCGAAAAATCGGGAAAATAAAACCACTTTTATTGAAATTGTAATCTTTAATAGATATTACCATATAAATCTCCCAGTTATACAATTAAAGAAAAACGTGGAATTTTCCACGAAAGTATTAGCCTTAATTATAATCACAGCATTATATTACTGGATAGTTTATTTCAATAGTTTCTCTCAAATTAAATATTTTCTGGCTTTGATATTTTGAATAGAAAAGCTCGTCCAACATTTTTTTAACTTAAGACCTGGACCTGATAAAATCCCGAAAAATTAGGAGCCAATTTATACTCTATTCGGTATATTTGAAAGGATTTCCATTCTAAAGCTTTAGACTATAAACTGTGGTTAAATAATAAAAAATACTTACCAATAAATGCCAGCGTGTGATTTGGTAATAAAAATGGATTCCTAAAAATATTTTTTTAATTAGCAAATGTGTATTAAAAAGAAATATCGCTAATTTTAAAAAAATAATTAATATTTATGGAAAATTCAAAATGATTTTTTTGAATTTTAATAATACAGCTTTTTTGTTAACTTTAAATCAATCTTAATAAAAATACTTTTAAATAGTTGATCTCAAAATATCGTCTGTAAAATATGCTGTTTTCTCATTTTATACTTAAAGCGTGAATTATTTGCAATTTTTATAAAAAAAAAAACAACTGCCAATAATATTAAAAACAAGAAAGAGAGTTGATTTTCTTATACAATAGTAGTTTAATGTATACGGTACTTATGGAACACTTATGGAAGTCTTACATTTGTCTTTACATTTTCATTTGTCAATAGTTCGCAAAATATCAAATCTCTTAATTAATATAAAGAACAGCTATAATCCCTTAATAAATATAAAGACTGTGGACACCAAGACAGATGGACGGACTGTCTCAAATCCATAAGCTGGATCTCTTTTCAAAAAAGTCAGCTAATAAGAGAAATTTAATTTTCTTCGATGGAATTCAATCTTATATTAAACTAATATTTCACTTTTTATTAATTTACGGTAGTTAAACATTTTTATTTAAAAATTATCATAATGAGTCCATTATACTATATTAATTTTTGTATAGATAATTAATATTATATAAACCTAGAACTTAAATGAAAAATAGTTATATTGTAACAAAATTGATTTCTTATATAAATAAATAATTCTATTCCATTCCAGTTAAGACAAAAAGTTTAATAAATAAAAATCAAATTGTTTTATAATTGCCACTTAGAATTTTGAAATATAATCAGGAAATGGACAAAGAGATATTCTTAGTACGGTTTAAAGCATCTATAAAATTGCTAAAGAGAATCACTTTAAGCTCACATCTTTTAAGTTCGTAAAAAGTTATTTATTAAAAAAATTAACTCCACTAAATTAAGATTACGGGGTTTTCATCATCACATACACACACAAAGAGAATTATATAAAAATTAAAATCTAAAATTAGAACTAGAATTTAATCAATAACTAAATTACCGATTTACTTCTTCGACAGCTAAAGGTATAGCGCCAGCAATTAGTTTTCCTAAAGTTAAACCATACTTAAATGAACTTAAAAATCCAATGTTAATAATCGGCTTATCAGCATCTGATTGGTTATTATAATTCTTATGTGAATGGTTATTATAACATAGAAAAGATTTGATGTTAATGATAGACGCAATTATTGTGTGAAATATAATAATTTGTATCCAATATTTATCCATTACTTCGAAATAGCACCTAAAATATGTATTCTTTAGGTTTTATAAAAAATTCGTAAAACTGTTAAAATTGTATGAGTATAGATGATCGTTACCTGTTATATTTAACAGGAAAAGTATTCTCCGATAATGTTACGCTTAATACCGATAATTACCGAATCAACAATTATCGGAAATCTAATCACTTAAAACTATTTTTCATTTTTATTACATTGTTTTGTTGTTTTATTTGCTTGTAATTTAACGTAAATAATCCATACAAAATGTAAACAACTGGAGAATGATTTAGAAATTAATATTCACAAAATTTTCAATTTATAAAAACTTAGAATTAATAGTAAAATTCTTATTTATATGTAGATTTTGATAGTTTTATAATAATCGAAAAACTCGTTCCTAACCTGTTACTACACATTCAACACAATCAGCTTCTCAATTATCACAAAGTGCTTTATTTTCCAGAGAATAATAGCACAATTTACACGTGTGTCTTACAAGCAAAGCTTACATCATTAGATTCTGCGATCTTATGAACTTAATGCAGTGCTTTCCATCTAAAGGACATAAAAATTTATGCTTTAACATAAAAACTATTGGCTAACAACCTGTTACAGTCTGAGCGGTCTCAGCATTTAAGCATAGCATCCAACATAATGTAACACAAATTCAAATAACTGATTATGACTGTGAAAATCAATTTAAAGAGAAACTACGATCAAAATGTATGTTAGCGAGTGATTTCAAAAGAATTGGTTAATAGAAAAAATTGTCAACTGTTATAATTAAATTAACTTAAAACAAGAACGAACATTCATAATGCGCTCACTTTAAACACATATTAATTTATTTCCTTTATTATTTAAATACAATTTACATCATTAGATTTTATTATCATTCTATACATTTAAATTAGAGATTCAATTGTTACCCAACAATATGTTATTTTTATTTTTAAACATAACAGTAATTTTAATTTATATTGTTGTAAAGAAAAATTTTATAGTTTAATAAAGCATTGTTGTAAATAGTACTACAGTGAGTGTTTCTAAAAATTTATATTCAGTTATGTTCAGCATTCTAAAAGTTAACGTCAAAAATTGTTGTTGGTTTACAAACATAAACCCAAAAAAGCATGTCACAAATTTGGAAGTGATTACAGGTAAGCGTTTCATCAATTTTGATCAGAATAATGACAAAAAACTTATAATATCTTAATTTTGAACCCAAACATTTATAGGACACCATCAATCACACCAAAAATCCTTTTATTAACGCATCTACAGCCATATATGGACAGACAGAAAGACCGATATCCCAAATTCATTTCTCACTTTGAAAAACTCAGCTAAAAACATTGTCACTCGAATAAACCATTATCACTAAATTAATTTGTAATAACCATAAGTTCATTTTATTTAAAAATAACAATGCAAATATACAAATGTACTTTGATTTCACTTTTTAGGATTTTTAAATATAAAACTATAATATTATAAAAGCACAAGTTTCCAGTCAAGTTTTCTTAAAACCGGCGCTATTTGTAACTCAAGATCTATAAAATAAAACCATTAAAGTTAGATCAATACAAATAATAATTTTAAACTAATTAATATTACTTGATTTAAAAATAGACTCATATTTGCCATAAATATTATTTTCATTGGAAGCAAGTTGTTTACCAGTTTTATGCCAAATCTCATTAATTATCAAATTAATAAAATCTAAAAGAGTTTTAAATTGTTGCTGAATTTGATTCGCTTCACTAATAAACAGTAATTCGTACAATGTTTTAATTAAAAGCGAAACTTCTTCTTGCGTTCGGTCCACATTTTTAATAATTTCTTTGATACTGAATATAATTTGAATGTCTTCATAAGTGCTTCCCTTTTTCCAAACATATTTTCTGTTTTCTAAATTTTTTGACAACTTTTTACTTTTTCTGGTCTGAATAGAACTGTTAGAACGGCTGCTGTCAGCGCTCGATTCGCTTAAGCTATTTGTATCAGAATATATATCTGAATTATTATCGAAATTATCACACATTTTTGCAGAATCAATGTTTTTAATTTTAGTCAATAAAACAACTTCTAATCTATTTTTAAACTCCATTATTGAGTTATAATATGATTGAATATTTTCGAGTGTTGTTTCATAAAAGCTCTTGAGTTCGATTTGCAAAAATTCATAAACATCTCTATAATCTTCACCATCATTTGGATAGCGATCTATAAGCCGTAAAGAGTATTCCCACTCATGTCCACAAATTAAAGTTTTGATGGCTTCTTTCAGATCATTTGCATAATATTCAAAAAGATAGGCTGAATCAGTATATTTTCCATTCAAAGCTAAATTTTTTGCTAAACTTCGGCTGAGTTGCTCGATATTAATTAAATGTCCGCATTTATTAGCTGCAGTGAGCGCCGCATTCCAGTTACCACTTAATTGAAAACATTTTACGGCATTTACAAAATCACCGCAACGTTTAAAAGCAATGGCAGATTCTTCGAAATATTTTTTGTTTAGCAAATATTCGCCATAAACTTTCCAAACTTGATTTTTATAGTCATTTCGTTTATTTTCAAACAATGTAATAGCATCGCGATATAAGCTTTGATTACGTATTAATTCGACACACTCTTCAAAGTGCTGCTCGAATTTGCTTATGTGTGTTAAAGCTTTTTTATACCGCTTTAACTGCATATCTATTTTATACCGTCTATACTCTTCGGTGTCATAGCCTTTGAGTTCGTCAATAAGAGCCAAATACTCTTTTGGATCTTTATTAGACTTCGCGGCGACCATTAGTACCAAATCAAAATCATATGTACCCAATGCTTCGTCAAACAAAGCATTTATATCGATGCTATACAATAGAAATTTAAGCGCTTCATCACGAATATAATTGTCATCAATTCGTTTAATCGTAATCAAAGCGTTTTCAATTTCCGGCAAACTTTTTTTAATATACGTCAACAAAATCGGGTGAAGATATTTAATTGGATCGAATTGAATCATTATATTCCTCATAGAATCGCATATACTATTAACTTTATTGTTGTCGACAATAACACTCTTATTCGAATTGTCACAAAGTTTATGGAAATAATCGTCGTCTGATAAATCCGAGAAAAATAAACATAACCATTGGATATTTCGTTCTCCAATTTGTTTAACAATAATCGACAGATTTTGCATAAAATTAATGACATTATAATCATACAAAAAATTGGTATTGATTTTATGTTTTCGAAGTAATTCGAAAGCGATGTCATATTGAAGTTTGTCCAACTTCGACATAATAACATTTAATAAAATAAGTCGCGGATAAATCACTTCTAAGTTTCCGCGAGGCATCGACAAAATTAATTTCCCATCATTTATAGACGTAGACATTATTTTAGCGCCTCTTTCTATATTTCGAACGCATTGTTTATCAGTTGGTAACGCTGTAAACGCATTATCTAATGGTAACATCTTTAATAAGTGATCGGTTGTTGTATAAAGCAAAACAGAATCATTAAAAATAGTAAAAGAATTACAATTATTTTGAGTAATAACGTGATTATCAATTAATAAAGTTAAATCTTCGCGTAATAAAATGGAATGAAGATGATTATCGATCTTAATTAATTTCAAATGAATACATTTATTTCCAAAATTGATAGCTTTGCTGTTATTATCAAACCATTCAATACATTGTTTTTTATTACACTTATAAAGCGTTCCATTCAAATAAGTGATAGCAATGGTCTCCGAATAACAATCGATCGCTGATACTCTATCATCTAATCTCAACAGTTTATTCATTTTAGTGCAATTATTTTGCAAATCAAAGCAAACTAACCAATTATTCAAATCTATTCCAAATATTCTACTATCACTAATAATTAAATTTAAAATACTTGAAATTCCTTGAATTAAATTCACTTGTGAACTATGATAGTTTACTGAGCCATGAACTTCTTTGCTCTCATAGTATTCGGATGAATCACCTATTTTTGCACCCGTTTTGAAATAAAGAGTTGTGTCATCATTTAGTATTACAATAAAATTGGAATCTTTGGCGAAACAAATTTGAGTAATTTGTGATTTGAAGTTTAATGAATACATAAAAAATGGTTGCGGAACTATTGCTAAATTAAAGTCTGTAACATTCAATTGGTTGCCATCTATAATACCGATCAAACCATTGCACTCATCGATAGAACGTTTCCAACAATACTCGGCATAAATGCCATCATTGAATAAAACGTGAAGTTTTGTATAATCAGTTGAGTTCCAAAATAAATCAATAACTTGTGTTTCGGTAAACATTAACATTTGTTTTAAATACCAGTGATAATTACTTTGCGTCCATAGCATCAAAACTTGTCGCAATGATTGCTCAATGAATTCAACGCCAAAAATAAGTAATATTTCTGAATCATATGACCACAAAATGCGTTGAATTTGAAAACTGTTTGGACTAAAAGGCAATTCAAATTCTCCGTGTTTTAGACCATTCTTCTCGAAAAAAACGATATTATGCTTATCTGGCAATCGCTGTGACGATGCAATTAAACTTCCGGAAGGCTTCCAACTGATCAAACCTTCCAAACCGTTGATGTGTTGACTGGTATAACACAGAACACCCTCTCTGTTCCAAATTCGCAATTTTCGAACATCTTTTCATTGAACAGAAAAATACTCAATATTACTGTTAATTATTGTGGCATTAACTAAACTTACGATAATCGGATGGTTCGTCGCAAGAAGAGGTAACAAAATATAGATCATCGCCTCTCCAACTAATTCTAGCGCCAGAAAGCGAGTCATCAAAACCAAAACCATTGATAGAGGTTTGGTTTGAATTATCGGTATTGCCTTTCATTTGATGCTTCATTCCTTGTCCATGGAATTGGGTTTGCTTTGATCCCCAATTAACGGAAACCGATTCATTGATACCAAACTGTTTGGTATTTAAATCGTGTTCGCAATTCACATGAAATCGTTTGGTCATTAATATTAATCGATGAGTAGTGCTCAACAAAACGATTAATTCCTGATCAAAGCTAAATTGAACGCATTCTAAATCATTGAATTGATTGCATTGATTGGATTGTATTGTATGAATGGATTTAGTGATTGTATTGTATTCAACGATACATCCATTTGAGAGCACAACACATACATGATTCTCTTCGTACATGTATTCAATATAAATAACTTTCACGTTATGTTCACATATTGCGCAACATTTCTCTATTAATTGGTTGTTGACATCGATTGATATCAAATCGTTTGCGTTATTAACCAAATAGATTACGTTGCGATCATTATTGATGGTAAATATGTGACATCCATTCAATAATTGTTTTTGATTAATCTCACGAAATAATTGAAATTTAAAATTATCCATAATTGACAATCAGTACATAACACAATACAACACATGTGCATATACAGTAAACATATCAATACACTATTCAAGCACATGTGCTCTACAGTATTGCATACATATCAACAAACTTTAATAGACTATTGTACACGAATTACATAATATAGAGCTCTTCAATACCGGTAACGATAAAATATTCGGTGCTCATGACCGGTCTTATAACTAATGCCCCTTTTATTTCGTTTTATTAATTCATTAAAATTGCTGTATTAATTTCGTTTAATAAATTTTAAAACGAATTTCGTTTAGATTAGTTAATAATTTTTTTTAAAAAACTTAGTTTTAATTGTTCCAAGAATTCTACATTAAATCTGATGGTTAATTGTTGTAAAATAATAACTAATTAAATTATTAACATTAATACTTTTTGATTTCGATATATTTCGATCCTTTTTTTAATTGACACTAAATCTTAAAGATGGACAAAAGCGCGCCTTAGGACTTTTAGGACTTAAAGCGCGCAGTCTTTACGGGTTCAGGTTCGAGTTCAGATTCAGGTTCAAAAACTTAAAAAGTCCGGGTTCAGGTTCAGCATATTTGAGACCTGTTACGAAAAGGTCAGAGTTTTTGTTAGGACCCCAAGGACCCGGACCTGTCCATCTGTACTAAATCTTGATAAAACATAACCAATTTATCAACACAAAGCATTCGATTTAGCATTTTTTAACACGTAATAATAATAAATAATGTGAATAAATACGTTTTTAATTCGTTTTATTTATTAAACGAAATCAATATAAATTCATATTTGTTATGTTTTATTTTGTTTAAATAGTTTTAACAATTAAAAATGGACACTACTTATAACATAACCATAGACCGGATTTTTAGGGCATGCCCCAAAATGCCCTAATTTGCCCTTTTATGCTTCAAAACCCTAATTTACCCTAAATATCAATACTTGGACATAAATGGCCCTTATTTTTAACATTTAAGCATTTTCCAATTCTCTGTTACCACCAAAAGTGTGTCACGTTAGATGGGGAACAGGGATAAATTCGTTTTTATTTAAAATTAAAAACTTGGAAAAGTCAAATTATTTATGGAAAAAATTAATGTTAAAAATTCGTACTATTCAAAAATTCTATCAGATAAACCTAATATGAATGTTTAAACTTTAAGTTAATATGCTTTAATACGGTCTTACTTGAAAAATAATACTCAAAAAATTTCTAAATGTTGCAATAAAAAGTTTAAAATGACTTAGATTTACAATATATATATTTTTTTATGCCCTAATGTTGGCCCTTATTTGTACATTTTTATGCCCTTTTGCCCTTATTTGTACATATTCAAAATTTTGGCCCTAATAATCCGGTCTATGAACATAACCAGTAAAAATTAAATAAACTCGGCGTTTATATGTATTTATTTTCTATTTTTGAATTTATAACAAAATGATAATAATATATATATACACGAATCATACAATTTCATGTATTATAAAACACATTTTTTATCGAAAAAGTTCTGATTTTCACATATAACTCCTGAAAATATATAATAAACCTAAATTTTTATTGTTAGAAATTTATTATTTTAAAGCTATTTTGAACCAATTCTTTCAAATATTGTCCTATTTTTTCATTTGTAAAATAATTGTAAGTTAATTATTGCCGGTATTTATTTATTCTTAAATTTTAGGCAAATCCCTTAAAAAATATATTGTTATATAACGATCATTAAATATATAACGATCATTAAATAAATATATATCCTGTAATAAGACTTGTACTAAAAACAAGCGAAAATATTTATAAAGTGGACTAAAAATTTATTTCCTCAATAATCTTACTTTTACACTATTTCTTTTGATTTCTGAAATACTGTAACTCATTTTTAGTCCAGAATCCATTGGCTCAATGTAATACGTGGGAGCTGTCACGCAATTACCGTGTCGTTAAAGTTTGACTGTTTTCGGGCTCGTTGTATAGGGTTTTAGGTTTTAAATCACGAAATTACAAGTCTTTGATGTAATAATAACTTTTAATAAATATTTCACGAAAATATATTATGTAATGAATGACACTTTTATAATTGTAATACGAAAGTATAAAAATAGTACAAAATAACGAAATTACAATAAAATATTATTTATTAGTTTGGAAACAATTATTTAAACAGATATTTTAAAATAATTATTTCTAAAATAATAAGAGATACGATTTTTAGTTGGAGACACTTGTCTTATGACTTATACAAACAACTTTTAGAAACCCAGGTAAGAATAAGAATAAAATGTAATGACAATAATACTGAGCTTAATAATAAGAAATAAAGTGATTTGCTGAACCAGTGAGCGTATTTAAATAGACTTTTGGGATCATTTTTGTGTCCTGAGGGCTAGTCTGCCGAAATCTGCTCTCATTCCACATAATCGCTGACCAGTGTTCCCTTAAGTCCATTAGCTTTTAACTTGTCGTCGAGTTGTCGACGACCTGTTATTAAACGCTTTTATCGATAATAAAATAATAAAATAAAACTAAAAACTTAATATTGAATATTAATAATGAATTGATGTTTGATTTGAGTGTCATTCTTTGATAACGCGGTGTCGCTCAATCGCTTTTTGCATCTCTGCTGGTTTTCAATCTGATTATTTCTGTAATTATTGGTATTTAAAATAACCTTGAAGGTAAGTAAAGAGATACCGCAAATAGGTCTCAGAAAGATTTTTGAATGATGACTTTATGTAAGATAGAGGACATTTCTTTGACCATATAGAATTTTTCAAAAAGTCATTTAGAGGGCGATCTAGAATTAAAAAATAATTTTTAGTTTTTTATAAAAATTTTTTGGTCAATTTTTATTGCTATAAAGTTTCTAAAATAATTTTTGAGCTCTTTTTTGATGAGTTGAACAACATAAACATGGGTCAGTTTTATAGCTTTTTTAATGGTGATATTTATCAAAAAAAAGTATAGTACATAAAAGTGAAGGGAAAGTTTTGATAAATGGCAAAAATATAAATTCTAGACATAATTGGTATAAATAAAAAGTAAGTAGTAGTATGCCACTAAGTCAAATTTTGCCAGAATATAAAAAATTACTTAAAATGCAGAAAAAATTATTAAACATAATCAAAATAAATTTTACTTCATTTTATTCCGACCAAATACCACTAACTTTTAAACTACTAATTACTTTTTTAAAAACTTTGAAAGGTTTGGAAGTTTAACTATCAAAGGATACACAAATAATTCCTATCCACTTCCGGACGTTCGGAATGTTGTTGATGATGTTGTAAGTGCAGGACTGGACAGTGTATGTGGTGTAAAAATGAAATGTATTCCAGAAAAATCGATAATTATGCTCTCGAGTGGATAAATGAATATTAAATGCAATAATGCACACATTTAAAATACGCTTTTATCGCGTCGTCGTGTTTGGCTTTTAACCACTTAATAATTGGAATGTTATGTTTATATGACATTTTAGGCTTTACCTAAAAATATTTTAACGATAGAAAAGAGATAAATCAATTTCTACATCGAAAACTAGACAATAACTCTGTTTAATATAAATAATTTTATAAAAATTCTAGATTAGTTTGTAATTAAACGTTTTGGTTTGTCCTGGGCTTCTGTAATATACTCACACTCAAGTGGTGAGATCAGATACTCCGTAAACTCAAGTGGATAAATTGCATCGTTCATGGATTATACTTTGGGTATCGTAGGTGTCATGCCATAGCTCTATAACAGGCATTGATGTCATTATTTTAAACAAAATAGTTTATAAGTATAATGTATTTCGCTATAATAGTAGACTTATTAATCCCTCCGTAAACAACTAAACCATATCGAATATTGAATGCTTGCGCTTGTTTATGTTCAACATTGGTCATACTTTTTGATCCGGTAGATAAACCTAGAAACACAGAAGATTACTTTACTTACAGACGAGTTATCAGATGAGAATTTATAGACATTGGCATACGTTAAATTCACGATCCTTGTAAATCATTAAATCCAAAATCTCCGTGCATGAAAAACGGAAAATTTTCAATAAGATATTCAAAACATTTCTGCAATTTTACTGAAAATTCTAACGATAGATATAAAAGAAAAAACGATTGTAGAACAGTCACTGTTACAAAAGGTAATAATCAAACAATTAAAGTCGGTAACAGATTTGATATTCCTCATAGTTTATGACTATGCACAATATATTATGCCCATATTAAAGTTTAATTTTGCTCAATTGTTGATTTGTTAAATAATTTTAATCTCAGTACATTTAAAAAACAAAATATATCCATCTTTTAAATCTGCCTAAGAAGCAATGGAACTGTTTCAAAATTATTTAGAATAAAATATAGTATTAGAAGAAGCATCTCTATTCAAATCTGTAAAACAAATAAAGATTTCTATTTGTCAACATTTTATTACACTGTCAACTATCTGATCCAAGAATACTGAGAACAAGTATTTAAACGAAATGACTGACGATATTGTTAGGCAAGTTAGCGCTGATCATATATCTATTACACAAATTAACAATGATATCCAAAGAGAATTAGTTGTCAATTATGCTTTAAATTAAATCGATAATAATCAAATGTAAATAGTTCTTCTTTTGACTAGTTTCCTAATCTCCAACAAATAACAAGAAGAGAAACAGAATTGTCAGGAATAATAATAGAGGAAATGATAAGCAATAATTTAATAAAATTAAATCGGAATCAAAATGAGATTTATAATGAGGTCAAAAGTTTCTTCATTCAAAACATTTCTAAAATTTTCTTTACTGACTGGATAATAAAATTACCTGTAAATTATTGCCGTGATTTATCGGAATTTGTGAAATTCATTAAAGATATTTTGCCTAAACTATATAAACGGACAATATTATGTCAGAAAATCGAATCAATGATTTAATAAATAAGTAAAGTAAAGAATATTTGAGTTCAGATTCCATTTAAGATACAAATCATTATCATATCTATCCAACTCAGTATCTTAATAGTCTTAATTTGAGCGAAAGGTCGGTATGACAGTAATATTATTCCGAAATTTAAATCCGACATATGGTTTATGCAGTGGCACTATATTAATTTTCAAATCATTAAAAGACCATTTAATCGAAGCGAAAATTTTTAGTGGTAAAAATAAAACACAAAAAACATTTCTAAATAGGAGATACTAACTCCTTACAATTCAACATTACTGTCCATATTTTCACGCAAACAATTTTCAATACGTCCTGCATATGCAATGTCTATCAACAAAAGCCAAATCCAAAGCTAAAATAAAGTGGCATTATAATTAGAAGACAATGTATTTTCACATGGACGACTTTATGTAGCTATGTCTCGGGTGACTTCTTCAGAAAATTTAGTGATTTTCACCAATAGATTCAAAAAACAATTTTATAACACGAAATGTAGTGTTTAATATTTAACGTGCTCTTTTATTTAAATTATTTTATATATTTGTAATGTTTTATATAATTATTTTTTAATTGTAAATTGCATAATATATTTTTGCTTATATTTTTACGTCGTATTTTATAAAAAAGTATATTTGTTTACTTTTAAATTTGTATTGATAGGGCATTTTGATTTTTGAAATATGATTTTTTTTGTTTAATTGTATATTTTTGAAATTAAAATTATTCTTTATTTGGAATTATTTGTTTAATTTTTATTATCAACCTAGAATTACACAATAAATAAATTTATATTATCTAATTAATAAATTAATATATTAATACATACGAGATTCACTAGTGAATAATATAATAAATACTTTTTAGTGTCTCTCTCCTCTCTTTCTGTCCGCAAGTCGTTCTATCACTTACGCGTCGTTCAAACAATAAATAATGTACGCATGTTCTCTTAATTAACATATTAATTCTGTTGCGCAAGAAATACGAGTGATATGCAATAATGTAATAATATTAACGGGTATAAAGATGAATATGGACTATACTCACAATTATTACTGGACAAAGAATAAATAAGAAAATTACTTCTATTCTTTTCACTAGAAATTATAAATAAATAATAGTAAAGTTTTATTTATTTTAACTAATATATTGATTTTTGTGATATTCATTGTTATAATTTATATAAATAGTAAAATATATTGTTTGAATTAAGCTATATTTGTATAAAAGTTGGTAAATTTTATTTAATTTGTTGTTCATTAACCAACTTTTCAAGCTCAAGAAGCTAATTGGACAAAAGTGTGAGCTTGAGCTTATAAATCTAAGCTCATGTGTCTCTGAGCTTCTAGTTTTAGATTTACACTAAATATATCATTTGAGCTTTTTATTCAGCTTTAGCTAGCTTTAAGCTATAGCTTGTCTGAGCTGAGCTTTCTCTCATTATTATTCAGAATCTTTTTAGTATACGCTCTGTGCTCACGCTAGAGCTCTGCATAAAATTGACTCTAATGCTCGCGTTCGGTAAAATCAGAACGTTCTGCTCTCATTTTGTAAACTTAGCATTAAATTGTGAGAAATTTTTTAAAAAATAAGTAGAATTTATATCTGTTTAATTTGTATATAATATACAATTAAATCTAAATATAGATTATTCAGAATTCAAAAATATTTTATAGTTTATTTTTTAAAGAATTATAATAATTTTATTCAACTGTTCGTGATATCTATACAGTAGTAAACTTTTTAGAATAAATTATTTAATCTTTTTTCTAAAAATATTTTAAACCTATTCTTTAATATTTTCGCTTACGCTAAGAAGTATACGCTCAGCGCTCCGTGAAAATACATCGCTCGGTGTTATCACTCCGTTCAGAGAACCATCAGCTCGAGTGTAGCCCATCACTGATAATTAGGGCTTAACATTTTCGGGATAATAACAAAACTATATATTATTACAATCAACGTGAAATTAATGCTAAATTATATAAACAATAAAATCATTTTAAAAATGTCCCAATTTTGGAAGTTTTACTACTGGAAAGTTTTTCTTGAATAAAGAATAAAAATTTTATATAAATATCATTTCAACCAAATAGTCTAAAGCAAATATAATTCAAAATTTGTTCAAAAACATTTTATAAGTGCAATATTTAAAATAATTTGTAGCATATCATTAAGTTATTAAATGTATTAAATAAATTTCATCGAAAAATTAAAAATTTAGAAATACATCTAAAACAGACAACTAATTAAATAATAAACGTTAAATCAGATCCACGAAATTAAATTTAACTTTCATTTTATTACTTTTTTAATAAAAATTATTTCCCTAATTTCTATTTTTGTTCCCGAATTTAGTAGTTTTTAGTTCCCGAATCCCGTTGATTTTGATTGTTTTAAGTCCCGAAAAATTGAAGCCCTACTGATAATATTTGATATTTGTCAAAGACTTGATTTTAATATGATTGTTTTATAACAAAATCGTATAAAACTTATTAAAATATATAGTTAAGCAGTTATTCATTGTATTTTATTAATTTTTTAATCAAATTTTAAAATTCTTCAATGAATGAGTTAAGTTTGTTTAATAATTGTAACCAGAAATTGTTATAAAAGTTAAAATTTAAACAATTTTGAGAAAACGCTAATAACATTAAAACTATTAGAGAATGTTTATTCTTTTAAAACAAATAGAATTGTCTCGCTTTTGATTATTCGTTAAAAGTTATTAAACCAATAACCATATTAATGAATTTATTATAAAAATTATTATTAACAGAAGTAAGAACATATGAAATACTATTTAATTATGATGTTATTGTCGTACAATTATTTTAATTAATAAAGATTGATATTTCCAAATCGAAAAAGCCGTAAGCAATAATGATAGAGTCACGTACCATTCAAGAGCTTATGATTTGGATGTGGCTGTCGCTCGTTTTAATAAGAAAGTTAAATGTCATACGCTGTTGAGAGTTGTGCTTATGCTTATAACGTTTATGTTTTTAAATTATTTATGAAAACATGTTATCTATGGATTTTGGGATCAAGTAAGTTATAAGTGTTTATATAATATTTATTTTATACAATGTTTCAATTATCGGGTTTTATTACATAATATAAAAATTAATTATTAAGAGATGCTTAAATAATGTAATAAATATGAAAGTTGTTAGATTTACAAAATAAAGTAATTGCTATCGAAACGTATCATTTTAACATTTATTGTTTAAACTTGTAATTTTGTGTGTATTGTTATTGTTTTAATAATTCTTAAAAAACTCAATTCACAATAATAATTACAAATTGACTTTCCATTATACGCAATTGCCATCAAAGCATTTACTTATACCGTAAATAGATTTCCGCGGTTTTTAAACTCAATAAAATTGTTTTACCGTTTAATATGCCGGATTATTAGGGCTACAATTTTGAATATTTGGGTAAATGGGCATAAAAAAGTACATATTCGGGCATAAAAATTATAATATCTAGCATATTCTATTTTATTTTAAAATTTTTATCGCAGCATTTACATATAATTAACATATATTTTCTGAATTAAACCATAATAAAGCATTTTTGCTTAAAGTTTAAACTTTCACGTCAAAAGTTAGCGTTACAGTATTTACCGTATAGCAATAAAACTTAGTTAAACTTTCAATATTTCAGTGAAATTTATATGAATTTTTAATAAAATTTGATTACTTTTAAAGATATTTATTTATTTTTATACTTTTAACATTTTAAGCTAACTTTGTATTCAGACATTAGAGACAATTTCTCGACCATCAAAACTTGCAAGTATTTTATAAACTTATGGTGTATATGTCCAAAATTAAGGTTAATCATATAAAAAATAAGGAAAAAATTTTCAATAATCAACTATAATGGCTAAATAATGAACCAAAATGATTTTAAAATGAAATTTCTGACCAAAATTAACATTATTTAAGGCTTTTTTTCGGATAAAATTGGTAACATTAGCGCTTTTATAATACTATTTTGTTTTTTGAGATTTTGTATGAGTTTTAGCTAAAAAGAAATTTTGATGTTTATTTGACGAAAACAAACGAATCAAAATTTACGAAAAAATCATAGAAGTATTATATAAAACAATGTTTTTATGTAATATATTCTTTCTATTAAACAATATAAATTAAAAGTTCTGATTAGTTGAAAATAAAAAATGACTTATAGTTGGGAAACATTTGAACCAATAGTTTAAATCTTAATACTAAATTATATTAATAACTAATGAACTAAAAATTTGATTAAACCAATGAATTAACTGAATATATAACTCAAAGTCCGCGCTTTAAATCGCGCTTATGGATGTTTTTTCTTGTTTTTTAATGAAATTATAAAATAAATTTCACTATTTTTAAAGACCTAAGTGAAAATTTCATTTAAATTTACTAAAAATATGAGGGTGAAAATTTTGCAAAAACTTCACAATTGAAAACTCATTTAAAAAATTGTTATTAAATTCGCAGAAGTTAAGGCAATTTTGTTTAAAAAAATTACCAGTAAGTTACTGTGTATAACGCGTACATGGCGTTTAACGCGCGTCTTTAAGAAAATTTTTACTTTTTTTCTTAGATAACGAACAGTTATTGCTTAATATTAAGAATTATTAACTTTAACTTTTACAAAATTTTTTATCAACTAAGAAATAGAAATAGAGTATAAAAAGTTAAAAATAAAGTCCAAATTAAACCGGATATGCGCCAAATATTTTTAAACCGACGAGGTTATATCCGAACCCGACCTGACGTTTTAGTCTGATATCCGACACCAACCGGACATTTCGAATATCCTTTTACAAGTCTACTAAACACGTTTTTCAGAATTGAATTTTGCCTGATTGTTGTGTAACAATTTCGTAATCGAAAGATTATGAAAAGTGATCCGATTATACACAATTAATTTAAATAATAACTACGCAAATATTTATACAAAATTTGAGGAAATGTAACTCATTTTGGATTTGATGAAAATGTAATAAATTATTTTTATTATTAAAAAATCAAATTTCCGTTTAGAATTCAAAATATAGTATAGCAAAGAATAAGCTGATATTTAATTAGATTTCATTTTCCATTAAATTCATGATCAAAAACATTTAGACATTTAGAGGTTCACGTCTTATTCCAAATAATTTAATATTAAACAGTTTTATATTTTTTTAATAATAATCCATAAATCAAAGTTTTATATTTATTATACACTAATTAAAGTATTAATTGCATTATACTGTGTTAATTACATTAATGCATTAACTCTAGATTATAATGTAAAAACAATAAAATCATTGTTATTTAGCATAACAACGTGAAATGCGAATAAACCGCACATATGGTAAAAAGAAAAAAGCGATTATGTAAAAAAATTAGGTGATTGGTTAACTATGCTTATCGAGAACACTAAGTATGAAAAATGATATAAGCCTTCGCACCACGGATTTTCTAGCGTTAATCTTTCAGTTGTCACGAAATCTTCATTACAATAGCTATAAATGGTATAAGCTTTTCGCATAATGTTTACTGTGTAAGCGAAATCATTGAACGTATTTCGATCATATGTCACACTGCGATAATAGAGTACAATTTTGCTTGTTATGATTTTTTTATTTTTTATTAACATCAAAAATATCAAAAACACATACAGTATTGTTAGTGTAGCAGTAGTTAAACCGTGATATTTTCATTTTGCTTATATTCCAATTGGGAATTAAATAGAAAAGTTAATCTTATCTTTTATCATCAATAAGTTTTTCCTTAAATTGATGGAAAAATTCATTTCCAACAAAAAAAAACTGCACAGAAATAATATATTTTAATCAAAATAACAGTTTTTCTAATTGTAATTACACATAATAAATATTTGACAACTTGTGACATGAATTATTTATTATTTTAATTCTCGTGTTTTTTAAATAATTAGAAATAATGACCGTTTTGTACCCATAGGAACGTTTAGGCAACCAATTACAGTAACTTAAATCAATTTGTAATTTAATTAAGTTTAATTACGAAATGCTCAATTTCGTATGAACACAGTTGCTTATTAAGAAGAAGAATATTATGTTAATTCAAATATGCAGTGGCGTTCTGTCTGAAAAAAATATGTTCTCAAAACAATTTTTTTCGAGTAAACGCCTACAACGGAAAACATAACTGTTCCAAAAGTATTGTGGATGAATCTAATGAAACTACGAGGAGGTTTAGCCCTCCAGGGAAGAAAGGCTCAGAAAAACAGTTTTCACTCACTTTACTGTTTATACAACGGTATAAAGTGATTTATGGCTATAAAACTTATGTAATAATAAACTTAAGAAACTTAAGATAGTATTATCTAAAATAAAAATGAGTGCAATTATTTAAAGTTTAGAATTTAAATCGGGTCATCAACTAATGATAAGTTCATGTTTATTTCACTAACGATAGGTTTCAATAAATTAGTTTACTATAATTTTTTTCAAAACTCCGAATATTTTAGAAATAGGATGTTTTTATTTATATTTCAAATGAGTATTTCTGTAACTAATAAAAGCCAAAACGTATTTCAAGATGTGATGATTGATGTAATACATTCACTAAATTTTCTTTGATTTTAAATAAATAAAGCGCTTTTTATACTATTTTACTAGTAAATCAATAATATTTTTTTTGCACAAAAAACTAAATAATTCACTTCACATATTTTTTTATAGGTAATAAAAGTTTTATTTTCAATCTCAAAAAGTGAACAAATTTGACATTTTGAAAATAAAATCATTTAGTTTCTCAATTATTTAGAGGTTATTATTAATTAAACCATACATTTGTTTTAGTCTTAAATAAATACTAGAGGAAACTTAATTCTTTAAATTAGGCGATTAAACAGTGAAAGAAGCTGTTTCGTGCGCAAACGGCATAAATTTATTTTAATTTTAATGCTGTACTAAACTATATTACAGCTGAATTGTAAGTATAAGCATATAATCAATACTACTGGGCTGTGATGAACATTTAACCTATAAAAACAGTACGAAGAAGTATTAAGTATTATATTTTTTACTTAACAGAATATTTTTTCTCGTTTGCTTTGATATTTTATTTAATTATTAAGATTTTATTCAATTTCGTATGCAAAAAGTTGTTTCAGTAAAGTTATGTGGTATACATGTATATAGACTGGGAAAACGAATGATAAACTTTGATACACAAGGAAAATGAATTATTTTAAATCAAATACCAGTACTTCGATATCATATATGTCTCTTCAATAAAGGATATTATATTAGATTATCTTAAACCAATTTATTGATAATCAAATTTTAGATACAATTCAAATAATTGATCGAATAGTCTTTTTATAAGAATAATGTTAATAGAAATTTAAACAGATTTGCAATTAGTCTATACTCAGTTCATTTAGTAAAGTAACAGTTTTGTTAAACTTAAATGGTTAGGAAGTGTGTCTGACGTGATGATAATGTTTGATGATATATGCCAAAAAAACCGGACCATTTTTAATCAATAATAAAATATTAATCAATGTGTCATTAGAATTAAATCTAAGTTTGTATCCCTTTTGTATTTTATTAAAAACATTTAATTTATACAATGGAAAACTAATTTTCAGCAATTCTTGCTATACGTTTCGGATACTGAACTACTGTAACAGTAGCGTACAAAAATATATATTCTTGTGCATATATATATTATCACACAGAATATATATTTGTTTAAAGGTAAAGAAAATCAATATACGGCTTTGTAAATTGTAGAACACTTTTTTAACTTTTATATATATAATTTCTACACAATTTATTTAAAGTATTAAATTTCTTCCATATTCGATGGAAACGCTTTTCCTAAAAAGCAATTGTGTTGGGATCTCGAAACATATAGAGTTTATCAATGCTTTGAGTATAGAAATTTTGATTTTTTGATTAACTATATTTCGTTTTAAAAACATTTTGTTTTAATTTATGCCATTTCACATCTCTTTTCCTAATAAGTAGTTGTCATTTTGGTTTAAACATTTATTTTTGTTATACGTCATAAGCGTGTGCCAAAAAATGCAGATATTTTAAATTATTATTAACATTTTATGCGCTTATATTTTAAAATATAACAAACAGTAATATGAAAGCAATTTTTATATGTAAATTTTTCGAAAAAAGAGCAAAAATAAATGAACGCATAGAATATGATCTCATTTATATCAATTTATTGCGGTATGTCTACGAGTTAGCTTTAGCTCCTTTGACTTGTGCTGCAACATAATCCATACATTCTGTATATACCAGTACAGTATCCGTCAGCTCACACACACACACACACACACACACACACACTCGCATGCGGTTAAGCGTGTACTAGTTTCCTCTACCGTATAAGTTCAGCCAAATAATGAACCAAAGAATATTGCAAAAACTAAAAATAATAAATAACAAAACTTTTGTTACCAAAGCATAAACAAAAAGTTGTAATGTTTTATTAGCTTTCATTGTTTGATGCGTTGATAACTTTTACTATGTTTGAAAAAGTTTTTTATTCAAAATTAAAAATTATTTAGTTTAATAAAATTCTTACTTATAAAACTTATAAAAGGATAGTAAGTTTACCACTGCCAAAATTATTCTAAGTAAGAATTTTATTAAACAAAATAAATGGCAGTATCAGTACGTTTATTGCTAATGTCTGATTAATACTATTCTTAAAAATTATTGTTAACTTACAATATTTTTGAATTTTACTGAAAAAGCTTCGATATCTTAGTTCTGAAAACATTGAATAAAAGAAATAGAAATTGATGTTTAAAATGCGTCAAAATGATTTATTTACATGTACTGTATTGTGCTTACTGTACAGTATATGTGCTTACTTTATAAATTTATATAACTTAATAGAGATGGATGGTCCACACACTAACAGTTAGAATGTCTGGAGAGAATGACGTAAATTTTCGTATCGTAAGTATTTCATCAATTTTTACATCTTTTTACATAGATTTGTGGTTAAATTCTATTTTAAAATCTTTACGGTTACAGAACGCTTTATGTTGTCTTAAATATTATAAAACTAATTCGTTGACAATTTTTTAAAATTATTAGAATTTCTAAAACGAAAAATTGTTACATAAATTAAAAAAAATTCTAGAGCTATTCAATAGTACAATGTATTAAAATAATCACAACAAATCGCGATAATTTTAATATGAAGCTATATTCAAATTAATAAATATGACAAAATTATTACATATATTGCTTTAATTTAAGCAAAATTATGAAAAATTAAAATTTTAAAACTTGAAGTCCGTTACAATAACGAAAGCTCTGAATATAAGCGTCACTACAAACATTTCACTTAAAAGTTTAGATTAGCTAACTGTAAGTTTATCGAAAGTGTTTCAAAATTAATTGACTTTAACTTAATTATCTCGACTACAGAGAAAACCCTTTAATTTTACAAATCCTTAGATAGCGAACAAATGTGAGTGGCATTTACACGTTTATCAGTTTTTAGAAACCTTTGTTGTAAATATTTTTAATACAAGCGAACGTTAATTTTGAATTAACTATAAAAATTAATTAAACAAAATTTTTATTCTTTATTAATATAGTAATGCATTATATTTTTGGCTTATGGATGATTGTCATTACAAAGATAGCACAATAACAAACTATTGAAAACATGTTTTGTCATAAATTGTAACGTTATTAGATAAATGTTTGCTTAATAGAGAATAAAGAAATAAGGAAGTGTAGGAGGAATACAGTGGAAAGCAGGAGCGAAGAGCAATGCACAACAGAGAAGAGGATATAGAAGACGGGGAACGAAGGGGAGAGGAGAGGAGAGTAGTTTAAAACGAATATTGTGTTTCAGTGGCTTAAACATTTATATTAATTTTAGATTTAGATTAAATCTTCATAATTATAATGGAATATACCGTTTTCCTTTAGCATATGACGATTCAAATATTTTAAAACCGAACTCGACAGTGCTGTATACGACCTGAACAGACCCAAAACATCAAGTTTTTCATTTTATACTCATTTATACTATTTATAAACATTTATAAACAAAATTGTCGCCTAATATAAAAATTATAAAGTTTTCCTACAAATAATTATGATTCAAATTCTTAGTTTGTAAATTATAAATTTTTGTATATAATCAAACAATTTTTATTCCAATCTTTGTATATATTTTTTTATAAAATGGATAAATCGGATATATTTGCTAAAAATTTTAAAACCTGGCCCAAACCGAACCAGAAAAGGTAATTTCCAGACTCGATCCGACACTACAATTTTATTGGATATTCGACCTGAACCCGATATTTCGGATATCCGTTAACAAGTCTATTCTGATACGCCCAATAAAAAAGTATTAAAAAACTCCAAGTTTCTATGGCAACTTCAGTCATTTAAATGTAATAATACTAGTTTTGTCCCCATTCTCGTCACGCTCATACCCGTGTGGTCACTTTGGCCCGTTTATATGCTTTTAGATATCTATTATATCAATTATTGTTTACATTATTTTGTTTACTTTATTAATATGCAACTAATATATATAAAGCACATGACTAGAGTCGCCAAATTCAGGAAATTCCTTCTTTTTTGAACAAAATTATAACTAATCTATTATCATATGTTGACGAATCATATTAAAAACAAGCATTTTTAACGTTGTTCCTGAAAATCCTGAATTTTACTACTTTTTTATGATAATTCCTGAAAAATATGATAATTCCGATTTTCTTTTCCAATTAAAACGATAGAATTGTGTTTTAAACCGACTTTTTACCCCCGAATATCATTTTCTGTCGGATTATCCTGAATAATCCTGAATTTCAAACTTTTATCGTTTTTCCTTCCTGAATATGTTCGGTTTTTAGTCCTGAATTTAGCGATTCTAATTATGACCATTTCGATCTTGTTTTTATTTAATATTTAAATTAATTTATGTATTTATAGTGTTATACGTTGTCGGTCACAGACCGAATGTGACTGAATATGACCGCCGAAAATAAAAAATGGGTTTCGGTCAAATGTATAAATTTACAGAAATTGACCGAAAATATCTCTTAATATTAATAAATGTTTAAAAGAATGAATGGTTTTTTGAATAAATTTATCAGATTTGACCCTTTAATGAAATTTTAAATGCATATAAATTTTGAATTCTGTAATGAGATATAATTCAATTAAAAATATCCCAATGAATTGAAATCAACCACAGAATATGAGCTCCGAAAATGAAAAATCAATTTCGGTGAAATGTAAGAATTAACCGATTATGACCAGATTAAATTTATTGATAAAATTTGCGGCTTTGACAGAATATAACCACCGATTTTATAATTTTTATTTGACCGATAATGTATTTGTATTTGTTTTTAGAGAAAATGTTATATCAAAAAAGTAACTAATTGTATTGAATTTCAAACTGCAATCGATTTTTACGTATTTGCATATTTATCAATCATACGCTTTAACAAATTTTCTTGCACTTACCGTAAATTATTTAATGTGAGCATATAGAATATATAGCTATAGAAGGTGTCCTCACACTAAGTCTCTCGTGGGGTACTGTTTATTATTTTAATGGCAATAAATAAAAAATTTTCTTTTTATGCAATATATCTAAATTATAATGTATTTGAATCGTTTTTGGTTTCCGTATAATTCTAGTTTCTTTTAAGAATATAGATTTTTTATTTTATTTATCAAGTTAAGGATTTTTTCTGTGTATTCCCCAGTCAATTGTTTAAAAATTTAGTGAAGCTAAAGCTGTAAAATAAATTATTGATTAAAATTTTTTTAGTTCACGTTTCACGCTTCAGTTCAATCATGTTTTTGCTTTTAATTATTTTTTGCAATTTAGAGATAATTTTTCTACTCATTAATAAAAATGTTATGAAAAATTAGCTTAAATAGAGTAAGTTAATGCAGTAAAGCGATGAATAAAAAGTGAATATAATAGAGCCATTGTTAATCTTTATACAAAATAGTCTGTTAATAGTGGTATTTCTACCATGAAATTTTTTTATGGCATATTATTTAATAAATCATATTTTACAAATTATTATTTTTTTGTGGAATATTTGCTATAAGTATACCGAGTATATAAGTTGGCACAACTAAGCACAATATATAATATAGAAAAACTTGCGCCACTGTTTGCGAAAAGAATTTCAATATGAATAGATATCAAAAGATTTGTAAGAATACAAAAGGGTTTGGAAAAAAGATTCAGCATTAAAATACAAGAATGGAAACTAAAAGCTTGAGTTCGAAAGAAATGCGACACGAATTTTTTACCATAAACACTATAGTATTGCCGATTTAATACAACACTAAACTATATAAGCTTTTTTGTAGCAAATAAATGAACGCTCGCATACCCACTCGAGTGTAAACACTCGTGTTAACTGTGAAATGTTAAATAACGAAACGAAAGGAAACGCAATTGTGTTGATTGCCTTTAATTTGAAATCATACTTATTCGTCACTTGCATATGAAGTTTCGGACCTCATATATATTTTCACTTTGTTTATGTTCCCAACAACTTCTGTTTTAATCTTTTTTAATTATATTGCGCATAAACTTCTTATACTTGGATCTGTAAAATTTTTAAACCTAAACAATAAATTTACAGTGAAAAACAAATCTTTATTTCCAATTGTCAACTAGAACTCAAAAAAATATTTTATTCTGTGCAAATCTATTACAATTGAAGTTTTATCAGTTTTATATTTTGAAATGTAGATGGGGTATGGGGTAAACGTGGAAAATGAACGAGACTGGAAACACAACAATTCTAAATATTAGGCTAATCTGACACAACTATAAATCAAACTGATATAAGCTCTGGGAGTGCAAGAACCGAAGCTTTACTCAATTTAATAAGCTATACTCTTCTGTTGATGAAAATGTTAAATGTATGGATAAATCCTTTTGATTTTAGGTGAAATACGTAATATTATAATTAAATATTTGTTTGTAACAAAGCTCAGGGACCGGAAACGGAAATTAATGGCGTCAATAGTGTTTTGTCGATAATTATCGTGGACCCCTAAGTGATGGTAATTCTTATTTATTAAGGTTAATAAATATTATATAAGTATGTTTTTAGGTTTTAACTTTATTAAAATTTACTTAAGAATTTACTGTTTATCTTAAAAATTTTAGTTATTTTTTGGCAATAGGAGTGCTTCTAGGATAAGAATATTAATATTAAAGATAAATATCAAGATTTAAAAATCTGATATCAATTAAAAATAGATTTAAAAAATTCTAGAACTTAAATAAGTAAAATAATTTTTAAAATTTTTTAAACTAATTATTAACGAAGTCCAAACTGTCATTGTTAATCTTTATTTACATATAATAACCAAGAAAAATAGTCAGGATAACTTAAGACCTTACGGTACTCCAATAACGCTTTTTTTTGTTAATTTTAATTTTTTAAAAAGTCGATAAAAATTGAGTGCATTGAAAAGAAATGAAAAAAGTTGCTAAATAAAGCTAATAATTGTACACTTAATTTTTAATTTAAATAATTTTTCATATTTTATCATATTATTTCTTAAAATAAAAAATATACATTATCATAAAAATCTGTTTACTATGTTCTTTTATTTGGTAATTAGGTATACTATTTTGGTTTTTTTACTTTTTCATTTTTAGCAGCTGATTTTATAGAGGGTTATTATTCTATAAAATAAATAATATTTTTAGTGTATATCTCTGTCAAAATATTCCTTTAATTACATTACGATACTAATATTTATGGTGTCATAATAATATTTTTATAGCATTAAAGTTTAAAATAGTTCGTTTAAAGAAAGAGATTAGTGTTTGTCTTTTTCGTTTTTAAATTATTTTGTTTAGTCAAAGACCAACTGTTGCTCGATAATAGGTTTATCATTTAAAGCTAAACTTAAATTAATAATTGATCATGAATTTGATCGCAGTGGAAACTTTTAATTAAATTTGATGGTATGTTAGACATTACATAACAGAATTTAATAATAAAGAGCTCTATTAAATATTTAAGTAACGAAATGTACAGCAACGCAACACAAATGCTTATAATACTGTATTATCTGCAGGTCTTTTGACAAATTTGAATTCTTTTATATTGTACACAGTATATAACTTTTTGTGCACACATAAGCTTACGGTATAGCGTGTGCAATGCTAACTGCAAAGCATATTACATTTTTTTATCATTGTTTGATCGGATATATTGTATTGCATGGCATCTTTAACGCAAAAATCGACTAAAATGAGCGCAAACTCTATTTAGGGTTGTTTTAACATTTTGTGCTCACTATTCCGCTATTTCGCTGTTTCGAGTCCTCCTAAAAACGCTTGTTCGCAGTTAGCAGTAGAATCTGCGATATTAGAGGTACAGTACCTGTTGCCAAGTGATGTGCACTTTTAATGGGATAAATCACTATCTGCTTTACATACGTTTAGTCAAGTAAGTAATCAATTAATAATCATTTCATTTCAAATTAGTTTCATATGTTTTTTTTAAATATTTTATTTTATATATAAACGAAATACTTGTCAAAATTAATTTTTATTAAAAATTTATAATCATCACTAACTTTTCAAGTTAAGTATTTAAGTATGTAATTAATTGAATAATTAAAAAAACTGATTTTGTAATTAACAAAACTTCGAAGTTTGCGCGAAATTAGATTATGGAAAAAATCGTTTAATATAATAATGTTAATATTGATACTGACGCGTAAGCTTATTATATCAAATTTATTTATTTATCGTCTCATTTTATTGAGGGTTAAATACACAATATATATTTTAATAGAATATCTGCAGTATGGAAGAAGAAACTATAAAGACAAATAACGACGTAATGAGATCATTTTGATTCTCTCTCTCTCTCTCTCTCTCTCTCTCTCTCTCTCTCTCTCTCTCTCTCCTCTCACTCACTCAATGCACACCAAATATATTACACTTTCTATCGATACTTTTTATTAAACACAGAAGAATATTATCATAAATGCTTTATTTATTAGAATGTGAGAACTAGAGAACAACAATTATTAGCTTTTGTTCGGTTTATCCTTTATTAAAAAAAATTATTAATTGGAATATTGTAATATATGATTCAAACCTAAAACAGAATTAGAATATAATTGCTTTGAATTAATTAAAAAATATCTCAAGTGTATTGTTTTAATTCATATAATCTATTGGAAGCATTTCCAGTCAAACATATGCTTAGTTAAAATTATGTTTATTAGTTAAAACTTTATTTGATGCGAAATGATTTAATCTTACAGTTAACAATTCAAAATATACTGTACTAACTATAAACCAAACTATATCTATTCCCATGAATTCTTCAGTAAATTCTAGTTTATAAAAACCCCATTTACACAAAATTTTCATGTAAACTTTTTTTTGATGTATCTGTTTATGTAATATTTTCGTCTCAAACATCTCATCTTTACGTAAAATCCTTAATCCGAATGAGAAAAAAGCAATAAAAAGCGTTTTAACATTTTTATTGTGGCGTATAACCAGTGAGCTTCAAAAATGTGCCTCATTTGTGTCCATTATATTTATTTAATGTACCAAATGAATACTTATTAAGTTTATATAAATCCATTATATGGTCGGCATTGGCAAAAGAAATAAATTGTATAAGTCTTACTCCATCTGACATTTAAATAGTTATTAAAATAGTACCATCAGAATACAGAATTTATTTTGAATATTTATTTATATACTAGAAAATAACCGCAATACTGGTTTAAATAAAATAAGTTTCGCTCTTTGCACGTATAGATAGAATTGTGTATATTTATAACTACTAGTAAATCAAAACTATTACATTGCAGTGAATTACCATTTAACACATTTTTTACGTGCAATGATTCCTTGCAATTGACAATTCAAAAAATGTGTGTTGGTTTTGGGAGAAAAAAATTCTCTAAACAATATAAACCGATAATCTTATAATATATTGTAACTAAGTTTCTTCATAAAAACTGATTTAATAGTGTGAATATCAATAAATCTATTTCAAATATTGCTATTATGTATAAAAATTCAAATAGATTTCTCATAATTTTCTGGTAATTTGTCAAATTTTATTATCTCAAACATTGTTGTAACATTTAATAATGACAATATCAAAATTATTAACTGATAGTATAGAAACTTAAATCCTAAAAAATAAATATACTTATAATAAATCGTTCGATATAATACTTATTCAAACTCTCTCTTTCTGTTATGCATTAAGAGAAGCAATATCTTTACAGACATTTTCTATCATAATGGTATAATGGTTAGTGTTAGTAAATGGTTATGGTATTTGGAATGTCAAATTTCGATACCTCAACCTTTCGTTTTCTGTATTTCTCTTCCACTGCTTCACAATGCTCTTCCACTAATGACTAAACGTTACGATTTTGTTATCTGCAAAATATAATATACAAAATAGTGATACAGATCACCAAATAATTGTTTATTTTATTTTTGTTGTATTTAATAATGATTTTTAGAATGTTTATTGAAAACTATTTTTAATCTAAGGATTATTACTTCTAGTTTTTTAAGTAGAGATTTGTCACAATAGCGGCACATCAATCGTTTTATCATTTTAAAAAAATTTTATTTAAATTTTGAATATATTCTCTTAAAATTTTTCCATAAAAGCATATAAAATAATTCCACATACAAATCAAATTATAAAGTTGAGCCATCTTTAAAATTGATTCTAAAAATATTAAACTCGATAAACATTTTTAATTTAATTTATTATTAAAATTAGTTGAGAATATGCTTAAAATATAAAAACTATTTTTAAAAAATTATTATCTTTAAGATGTTTTTTGTAAAGAAAGCTTTTTTATTCTCATCTCTAAGAACAATCGAATAAATTGAATTAAACATTAGACATTATATAAAGTATAGCGTATATGTTAGACATTCATTTTGAATTACATAAACATTTGGGATTTTTATTTTAATGCAATTTAAGTTAAAAAAGAATTCAAAGATATAATACTATAGATAGATTTTTTTTCCTAAACAATGCCATTCTTCCGGTGAATTCAAATCACAAGTGCATTAGTTTTTTGTTTTACTGCCTAAAGGAACGTAATTAATTGATTCGAATAGAAAAATTTTGATGTATTTCACGATATAAATGGTAAAAGGATTCAATTGGGATCACATACTGTTGATGGAACATAAGTACTTAATTCTGAATAACGCTTTAAAACTAGCGATAGGTATTCGTATGGTTTTTTTTATTAAAAGAACACAAAAACTATTATGACGATAGTAAACAATAATCAATATTATTTTTATTATATATAATAAAATGCTGTCGTAAAGCGTGAAACACTAATAAAATATTTATATGATTTATTTTAAACTTTGTTAATTTTCAACTTTAACATATTTGTATTCTTATGAAGAGTTCGCAAGAGTCGTATAATTTATTTTGAAAGGTATACCTATCATCGTTTAATTTAATTGAGTAAATATTTATAGCATCAATTGAATTCGGCACATAAACTAAGTAGCTTTATATAAATATTTTCATTCATTGGTAACTATACGTTAAAACTAATACGATTTAATCTCATGTTCCTTTGAATCTATGTTAGAATGAGAGTTTTCATAGCTCACAAAAAGTTATGGACAAAATCAGATAAGTTCTGGCAGCTCTTCAATTTGAATCCAAATGTAACAAATTTTACTTTTGTGTTAATTATCGGGTTTGGAAGTTCCAAAATGAACGTTGGATTTTGAAACATCCTGAGTACTTCCAGAAAGAAAATTTTTTAATAGCTCACTAGAATCTATTTAAGAAAACAATTTTGGATTTGGTTGTCTATCCTTCTTCCTTCCATTTATTTGCCTGTAAATTCAGAGTTAGCAAAACAACAAAAGATTTACGTATACAAAATTCTATGTATGAATAAAAACATATAAAATTGCGCTTTCTATGAATATGCAGTTGTGGTTCTTGTTTTTTCTATTTAACATTATAGTATATCTCAAATTTACCGTTTCAATAGTGTATGACTTTTATTGATTTCATAAATTTTAAAGAAATGTTTTATTTTATTTTGTGTTAATAATTTGTTAACTTATTTTATTTAAATCATTCAGAGAATAATCATAAAATTTTCGCTAATTTGTAAGTCAGATTTTGGATTTGACATTTCTGTACGTATGTCCGTAGAAATATATTTATTTTAATAGATGGATTCAAAAAAGGTCGCATATCGGCTAAAAATAGCCATAATTTTTGTCAAAACTGGCAAAAATTAGAGTTAAAATGACTAAATTTTGAGTCAAAAATGTCTTTAAATTAAAATTAACAATTAAGTTATATCTGATCAAAAATTGCTGTTAATCGTACCAATACTCGTTTTAACACATTTGTGTCACGCTCTTAATTGCGTTTGTGTGTCCTTTTAAAGCAGTATTTTAATGTTTACAAGTCGACCTTAACAAAAAATGAATCAAAATAACTGAAACACTCGAAAATTTCTATTTACAACAATATTTTAATATGCTATAAAAATTTTTCAATTAAACAATATAAATTAAAAGTAGTGTTGTTTTGCTATTTGAAAATCAAAATACAATCAAAATTAAAAATATGACTAAAAGCAAAATCAAAATAGGAAATGTTATAGCGAAACAACACTAATTAAAAGTAGGATTGTTAAAAAAAATACGCAAAATATTGGGCAATATTAGTAATCAATATTTTTAATGATCAAATTATTTAATGCACTAAAAATTTTAAATTATCCAATTATTCTACTCAAAGTAAGCACACTATACTGTAAATGTTCGTTCTTATTTGTACATGAATTTAGGATTACCCGATTGATTTAATCAGATCATAAGAAAATAGTTTTTATTTCATTTTATTCATTAAAACGAATAAATTTGATAAATTCGTGCACAACCAAAATAATCAAGCGCTACCTATAGTTAGCAATTTAATTTCTAGGAATAAATAATATTTGTAATAATATTCGGAAGTTGGTTATAAAGTTAATAAAAACAAAAATTAAAATTAAATTAAAGACAATTAGGAATAAGTTTTTTGTAAATAGTAAAATACGAAACACAATCAGTTTAATTTGCAAACACATTTTTCTCATTAGATAAACATTGTAAAAGATTTTTAGTTCAGTTTGAAATTGTTAGAAGTTAAAAGAAAATCTTTATTTTCATTTCAAGTTAACTTCGATGTTAAGTGACAGATGATTGAACAAAGCATGAAACAAGCATTAACAGAGCTAATATGAATTAAAGTAACAATAGTAATGAGACTTAATAATTTATACACAATGATTGAGTATTATTGTCAAAGTTGATGATACTATTGAATTAAGTATTATAATGTAAGTAATATTTTAAGTGGTTATCTGGAGAATTTCACACAAGTTTTGTTAAAACTGTAAGATATTCATAAATGTTTGCAATATTCACTTCTGTGAGCAAATATAGATTGAATTTTCAAATTCACGATTTAATTTACAGTTTTTTAAATCACAAATTTGCTGATTCGGTGAGAATGAAGTGGACATTTGTGAATGTCATCTCAAACCATACTTTTCCCTCTCAATCATTGTCAATAAGTAAGCATTAACATTAAAATCACTCAACTTTTTTTAAGTTTGGAATAAAATCAATTTCGATTATCAGTCTAAACCGATAGTACATCTATATATAAATAGATTTGGAAAACCACTTATCACAACTTAACATACCATTTATTTACTGCCAATATATCTATATTGCCTCAATTCAGTATTCTAACATAACAAAAATAAGATCACAGATAAGTTCAATGCTTACTATCGAATATCTTCAAATTAGAACCGAAATTACTTTAATTTGATCCCATTTGGGTTTTGAAGCATTCATAGTTTTGCATATATATTAAGTTTTTTTTAGTCAGTATCGATATGCTTTTATGAACTTATACTCAATTTTTGATTATTAATATATTTATTATGTTAATTAAGAGATTCCTTTGATGGCATGTATTTATTTTGAGTGCGTTGATTGATATATATAGTGAGTGAATAATCGATCATTATATCGTGAAAGATTAATAAACTAATCCATAATAGACAAAATAAATTTTTTTAGTTCTGTCAAATTAGAGTACTTTCTATGCTTTTAAGTGTTTTAGACAAGATAAAAGCGCATCATTATAATTTCAATTTTTCTTCACTACAGTAGAGTAACCAGCTTTTCTTAGTGTAATCCTGGATAATTAACCTGAGAATTGACCTGAACTTAAAACATACAAATGTAATATCCGGGAATCATAAAGTAAAATGTAAAATTTTTTCCTGGAGTCTAAATGTCTTGAGTCAAATCCTGGAATTGCTAGGAGGTTTGATCGAATTCATTAGTTAATATAAATGCTATTTTCTAGTTTATATGAAATTTTTCCAAAAATTGAAAAATTTTTGTCTAAATCCGATGATTTTTATGAATACCTTTAAAGCTTTTTAAAAAAAATGAAAAAAATTTCATAAAAATAGATTTATTTTTTAAAATTTTCAAATTTCTTTTCGAATTGATAGTAAATTAATATAAGGATGAGTATTAATAACAAAATAATTAATAACAAAAATTGTATATTGAAAAATTTTAATTATTATTTTATTTATATGAAATTTCTTATCGAAATAAATGCTATTTTTAATGCTATTTTGGTTAATTTTTAAAGCAATTTATAGCACTATTTTTATTCACTATTTTTATTCACTTAGTTATACTTATTTTGCAAATGTAATTAATCCTCAAGTTTGCTATTTCAACTCTTGTTCTTTGCCAGATCTTGGGTCTATTTCAGGTACAAAGTTTTGGGAAGTTTTGTTGAATATATTTAATCGCAATTAATTTTTTCGCTAATTAATTGAAATCATTTTTTATTCTGAAAGAAACTCTCTTTGAGCTTACAGTATATAATAATATAAAGTAACATATTACAGAAAAATAAAAATTTTTATGTCCATAATTAAGGTAATATTGAAAATCTATCGGTAACTAAGCCTTAAATGGTTATCTGCTTAGCTTATTATTTCGCCGCAATGTTAATGGTTAATATCACGACTTAAGAAATACGGTCGATAGGAATTAGATAATTAGATGTGCATCAAATAGCATAATATTTAGCTTACATTTAAAATTTGAACTTTATTCTAAAGCTGCTTACGGGTCGGTTTATCGGGTCAGGTTCATTATCGGGTCGGGTCGGTGTGATTTTTTAGTTATTTGCTTCGGTTCGGTTAAACCGAGATCATTTTACATGAACCCGACAGTAAACTGATAACCCGACAAACAAGTTTTATTGACAAAAAATGGATATTTTTCCTAAAATTTATCATCAAAAAATAATAAATTATTGTACATAATTTCAACAATTAATTCTTAAATAAAACGTTAAATTTGTTAGAAATAACAGAATTTAAAAAATATTATATGTATCATTAATATCTATAATCAAATTATGGATTAAATTATAGGATTTCTATTCACTAAACATTTGTATATCTGTTTTTCGGTTAACCGTCGATTTGGTTCGGGTTCTTAATGTTGAAAGACCTTAACTCTTGGGTCGGTTCTGTTAAAATATTTGTTTTGTCGGTTTGTCTTGAGTTCCAATTTTACTTTATTCACAAATAACATAATTATTCATAATTAATTTTCAATTGCATCAATTAACAAATACTAAACTCCATTGTGATAAACTGTTATTATATGAAAACAAGAAACAGAATGAACATTCATATATAGTAAAATACTTATTGATTACAAAATCAAAATAAAAATATAGTTGATCAACAATAAATTATATTCAACAGTTAAAACGCCAAAAATATTTAATACCTTAATATATTAAAATTTTGATTATACAATACTTTTGAATTAACTAAATATATATTACAAAGTGAGCGCATTATGAATGTTCATTCTCTTTCTTGTTTTAACCTTAATTTGATCGGTTTTTGTGCGTTAAATTCTCAGCTCTATATCTAACAACAACTCTAATTCATAATTCACTCGTAAAATCAAACAAAAAAGTGTTATATGACTTAATAGCTTTTATTGCAGCCATTAGTCAATTTGTTTCGTCGTCAACAAAAATAAAAACTAGATTGACTCAAGAAAAAGTTTATGCTTACTGTAGAAATATTAGTATTGATATTGCATTTTGAAATCAAAGTGAATAAATCAATATTTTACTTAAAAAAACATTTGTAGTAAATTAAATTATTATTAATACATTCAGCGCATGAATAGATAGTTATCTTATGATTAAGGACAACAAAATTCGGGTTCGCCCGAATCTCAATAGTTTATATTATCTTCCGGGGATACTTATAAATAGAGATTATATGATAAATTAAGTAAATTAAACACCATTTATTTTGCCCGAATTACCCGAAAAAGCCCGAAATGATCAAAATTTAAAAACTTGTCGGTCAAATCTGAAGTGTTTTTGAGACCCCTAAATTTTTAATCAAAAGTTTAATAATATTATGGTTTAACCCGAAAAGTTTTTAAAAGGCCGCTTTCTCAGGAACGAAAATTTTTTTAATAAATTTTTGAAAAATCAATTTTGTTTAATATATTTATAATTATAACTAATACATAGCCTGAATTTTCCCCGAAAATTCCCCTTTTTATGCCCCGAATCCCTCCCGAATTTGCTAGTTTTTTACCCCGAATTTTGTTGTCTTTACTGATCGCAGACACAAGTTTTCCAGTTTCTTTACAGACTACACTATCAATGGTTTAATATATTAACTGTACTTACATATAATTTTAAATTCAACCAAAATTTGTATAAATTAAAAAATTTAATTGGGCATTTATAAGACAAAATTTTAAAACATTCTTTTGACCCTAATATTTATTTTTAATTTATAAATATATATAACTTTAAGTAGTGAGCTTATATATGAATTGTTTACTTGTTAAATTTTTAAAACCTAGTAAAACATTATATTGTGTTGTAAAATTAAGTATAAATTATTAAAAATATATATTGGGCTGTAATCAAGGGGTAAAATTATTTTTCTTATAAAATTTGTCCATATTTAGATAGTTAACAGTTTAACGTTATATAAAACTGTAGTTATTTTATTTAACATTGATGCAAATGATTTCTTTGCAATGCAAATAAAATTATTATTAAAGAAATTTTAAAGCATAATACTAAATTTAAATTTTCTAAAAGTCAAATCAAAGAAATTTGGGGAAATAATCAAAGAATTTTCAAAGATTTTCATTCGTTTTTCTCAAAGAAATTTTAACCCCTTGCCTATCATGATTAAGTGGATTAATTTTACAGCTTTAAACTAAAAACATATTTTTGCTTATTTTTTACCTTTATATCGTTAATACGTTGTCAACAATTGTATACAAGAGTTAAACTTTGCTTTATAAGATTATCTCCGGATTTTGTCAGACCAACGCATGCAGGTTATGAACATTGAAATCACGTTCATTATCGATGAATTACTCGTGTCGTATGAGTGTCTACAACATGTAATTTTTAATAACAAACATAATCTTTTCGTCAAATCATACATTAATCGTAAACTTGAAACCTTTGCAGTGAGTGAGTATTGCAAAATTCAAATACAAATTCAATAAAATGCAGTAATGATTAAAATAATAATTGTTTGTTATTATTAAAAATTTAAAAGATTTAGGTACATTGATTTCCCTTAATGATTAAAAGGCCTGAACACAATCTAAGACAATATCAGATCGAAACTCTATTACAAACATGTTAACATAAAAGTTTTAGTAAAACTTCAATACTTTTTAAATGAGAAAATAGGATACTGATATACCGTACTTATTGTGAATAACAACGCAATAAATTAATCAATGCGATTCATTTCGCAATAGTTTTAATTAATCTTATTTAAATATAAAAAGATGTGGCATAAAAATATTTATTATAAAACGGTATAAAGTTTTATTTAAGTGCATATTTTATTTAAAATATGAGTATAGTTATACCACAAATAGTTCTCACAGTATTACTATTTATAGGAAGTAGTAATGCTATGCCGAAAACAATAGAACCAGGCGTTGACTGGTACGACACATCCGGAAATCTGATCGAAGCGCACGGCGGAAGTGTTATAAAGGTTGGCGAAACATACTATTGGTTTGGCGAAGAGAAATCAAGCAAAACAAATGGATGGGTTAACGTTTACTCGTCATCCGATTTGGTCACGTGGACATTCAAGAATCATGCTCTCACTCGAGAGTCTAGCGGTGACTTATCGAGCCCGAGTCGAATGATATGACAGCCAAAAATAATCTATGAGGACTCATCTAAAAAGTACATCATGTACTTCCGTATCGATAACTTTACTAATTACGAGAATGTAGGTTTGGCTGTGGGTGTGGTCAGCAGTTCAATAGTAGATGGGGTTTATATAGCTGTAGCAAAATAAGAACGGTAAATGAAACAGTGGTCAATCTTGTTGTCAGTATTTAAGGAGGAGAAACA